>MU760496.1:0-22669 GCA_026770625.1 Nicotiana glauca
CATTGGCTGATTTGAGAATCTTGATCGTCTGGGAGAGGTGGCTTATAGACTTGCCTTGCCGCCTAGCTTGTCAGCAGTACATCCAGGTTTTCATGTATCCATGCTTCGGAGGTATCACGACGATCCAGCCTACCTATTAGATTTCAGCACTGTCCAATTGGACAAGGATCTATCATATGAGGAGGAGTCGGTGGCTATTTTAGACCAGCAAGTTCGATAGTTGAGTTCGAAGAGTTTTCCTTCAGTGCGTGTTCAGTGGAGAGGTCAGCCTCCTGAGCGTCGACCTGGGAGTCTGAGTCTGATATGCGGAGCCGTTATCCTCATCTATTCCCTGACTCAGGTACTTCTTTCTTTTATCCGTTCGAGGACAAACAGTTGTTTTAGAGGTGGAGGATGTGACGACCCAAAGAATCATCACCATAATCCTTACTTTTTCTGTGCTTCCGAGGCCTTGAAAACCTCGCTTTCAGTTGCCTCAATTTGCGTGCACAGTCTGGGCGCGTAGCCGAAAAGCTTTTAAGTTGAAATATGTGAATTCTATGAAAAATTTGAAGAATTTTGATATTAATATTATTAAAGTTGACTTTGGTCAACATTTTGGGTAAACGGACCCGGACCCATGATGTGACGGTCTCGGAAGGTCCGTAGAAAAATATGGGACTCGAGCGTATTCCCGGAATCGAAATCCGAGGTCCCGAGCCCGAGTAAAGAATTTTTGAATGAAATTGTTTTTCTGAAAATGATATGAAAATTGGAAACGAAAATGAGTTAGAAAATATAGGTATCGAGCCCGTATTTTGGTTCCGGCGCCCGATACAGGTCTTAAATATGCATTAAGCGCTTTATGTGAAATTTGGTCGAAATCGGAAGTCGTTTGACGTGTTTCGGACCTAAATATCTAAAGTTGGAAGTTTATGAACTTGAAATGAAAAATGATGATTTTGAGGTTTGATTCTTTGATTTTGATGTTATTTTAGCGATTTGATCGCTCGAGTAAGTCCGTAGGATGTCATTGAGTTAGTGTGTGTGTTTGGTTGGGAGCCCCGAACGCTCGGGAGTGATTCGGAGGTGGTTCGGGTTAGTTTTATACTCAGAAGATACATCAGATTTTTCAAAAAAGTTGCAGACCAGTTTTACTCTTCGCGAACGCGGCCCTAGGCTCGCGTTCGCATTGCCTAGTGTCTCCTCGTCTTCGCATTCGTGGAAACGCCCCACATTCGCACTACTTGGGCAACCTCTTCAATGCGTTCGCATACACCTTCTTCGCGAACGCATAGGCCAAGCTTGCCCCCCCTCAACTTCCCTTCTACGCGTTCGCATGATGCCTTCGCGAGCGCATAGGGTACCCGACCAGTCTTCTTCGCGAACGCGGCCTAGTCCCGCGTTCGCATAGGGTTAAATTCCTTCAGTGAATTTTCTTAAAAACAGAACAGTGTGCACGGGATTTTTCTCAATTTTCCACACGAACTCCTCTCTCAATCACTCTGTAGACGATTTTCAAGCTCCTCTTCCTCCATAGCTTCTTGGGTAAATATTCTTAACCTCATTCTCTCTTAATTTCTTCATCGAAACACTAATTTCCTAGCCCTAAATCATGAATTCAAGGTAGAAATTGGGGGTTTTGGGTAGAGTTAGGGCTTTGGGGATTTTGGGTGATTCAACCTCAATTTGGGGTCGAATCTTGAAACAAATTATATATTTGAACTCGTGGAATTATGGGTGAACAGATTTTGGTCCGAGCCTCGAGTTTGGACCATGTGGACCCGGGGTCGGATTTTGGTATTTTTGGAAGAAAGCTAGGATTTCATTTCTAGGATATGGGATTTTGTTTTTGGGTCTTTATTGATACTATTGAATTGATTATGCCTAGATACCATTGTTTCGGAGTTGGATTGTAGAGGAAATGCGGTATTGGAGAGTTGATTGCTATTCTTCGACCGAGGTAAGTGTTTGATCTAACTTTGGTTTGAGGGAATAGGATTAGGTTATTATTTGCTAAATGCTAAATGTTGAATATGGTGTATAGGCATGGTGACGAGTATTTGTACACTGGTGTCGAGTATGACCGTGAGTCCTAAATTGTTAAATTATCGAATTCTTAATTGTTGTTTATGAGGAATTGGTTGAAAATCTTTAATACTGAGCCAATATTTGTTGAGACTAAGTATGGATTTTATCGTCTTAAGTAGAAATTGAATGAGTTTGGTTATAACTAGGTCTCCCTTGCCGGGACAGTTTATTATAATATTTCTCCTCCCATGCTGGGATTACTTTGTGTTTTGTGTTGAAAGATAAGGGATCGTGTGGCACGCCGACCACGTGATATTATGACTGGGATCGTATGGCATGCCGACCACTAGATATTATGACTGGGATCGTGTGGCACGCCGACCACGAGATATTATGATTGGGATCGTGTGGCATGCCGGCCACGAGATATTATGATTGGGATCGTGTGGCACGCCGGCCACGAGATATTATGATTGGGATCGTGTGGCACGCCGACCACGAGATATTATGATTGGGATCGTGTGGCACACCAACCACGAGATATTATTATTGGGATCGTGTGGCACGCCGACCACGAGATATTATGATTGGTATCGTGTGGCACGCCGACCATGAGATATTATGATTGGGATTGTGTGGCATGCCGATCATGTGATATTATGATTGGGATCGTGTGGCATGCCAACCACGAGATGTTATGAAATGGGAATGTGTGGCACACCGTCCACTTATGAATTAAGAAATGGGATCGTGTGGCGCGCCGACCACTTATATATATGAGTTATGGTATTGAGATAGCTTCGTTATTATATCCGTTGATCTGTTTTCACTGTATCTCCCCCGATCATGCCCCTTCCCCTTTTTAGTTGATATTTTCTGTTGTTATTTCCGTTGCTTCTGTATATGTATATATCTGCACATGTTATTTTATGTAGGTCCTATCTAGCCTCATCACTACTTCGCCGGGGTTAGGCCAGGCACTTACCAGCACATGGGGTCGGTTGTGCTGATGCTACACTCTGTGCATCTTTTTGCACAGATCCAGGTGTTGGAGCAGCATTTGAGTAGCAGTAGCATTTCGGGAGCGAGCTTCTAGTCCAGGGACATTCGAGGTAGTCTTGCTGACGTCCACAGGCCCGAAGTCCTTTCTATTTCATTCTAGTTTGTTATCATTGTACCGTAGCAGACCGTTCTATGCTTCATTCGAAACTTTTATTTAGTATTCTCTAGACGTCCGTTAGTAATGTGACACCAGTCTTGGGTAGAGGATTTGTTAAACTTCCGCATTTCTTTCAGTAAATTATATTTGAGACTTTCGCTTTATTGTTTAATATTTTATTGTTGTTAATTTTGTCGATGTTCGTTAAGGAGGTATTTGATAATTGGCTTGCCTAGCTCCTATTAGTACGCACCATCACGACTCCCGAGAGTGGGAAATCCGTGTCGTGAAAGTTCTCCAGGTGGGCGCCTGCCATTACAATAAAACAGATAAAACAAAGAAAACTTTTCTGCCCCAGTTTGTTGTCGGGGACATATGTAAGTGTTAATCAAATCATGTTATCCAAAAGAGCTCTAAGAATTTAAAAGCTAAATCCCATAATCTAGGAGTGCCCTGAAAACTAAAATTAAATGTCATCTTAAGAGTGAAAACTTGAAAGCTAAATTCTATTTCTCAAAGATAAAACTTACGCTAAATCTCATTATCTATGAGAGTCCTAAAAACTTAAAACTAAATCTCATTATCCAGGAGGGTCCTGACAACTTGAAACTAACATCCCATTATCCAGGAGGGTCATGAAAACTTGAAATTAAATCCCATTATCCAGGAGGGTCCTGAAAACTTGAACGTAAATCCCATAATCCTGGAGGGCCCTGAACTTAAGGAAAGCTAAAAATTCTTCTGACTAGGGAAAATGCCTAGTGGTTCATCTCGATTAGGGAAAATGTTTAGGAGATAAAAACCTTCTTAACCAGGGGAATGCCTGGCAAGTAAAACCTCCTCAAACAGCCTTTGCACTGACAAAATGTGGGCACGACACTTGAAAAATTCAAGCTTCCAATCCTTGATTTGGACATAGTCTTCGTCCCTGTTTCAAACAAAGAGAACTTGTGAGTTCAAACGTGGTAGTTGGTTTGTGGCCTTGACTTTAGGGGTGATTTATCCTTCACTTCCCATGGTAAATTTGATTTCAACTTGAAATACCTTGCTTATTTATTGACTAACCGCTTTCTCTGTCACCCTTATCACAGAAAATACCTCCGATCCGTTCAAAGCAAATATCCTCTATCTGTTGCATTGTTCTCATGAATTGACATATACCGAACCTTTGTATTTCATATGAATCCCAAAACGCATCAATTTCCACCCACTCAGTGCGCATACTGTTCTTTCCTGACTTTTGCCACTTTGACGTGCCAGCCAGATTCCGTTTTGTCCAATTGGAAAGCTGGTAGCAAATTTTGATGTCATTTTTTCTGACTAAACAAACTCAAAAAAAGGAAATAAACGAAACAAAAGGAATAGAGTAAGGGACAATGTAAAGAGAAGATACCTAACAAGAAAATTACAAACTAGAGACCGATTAGATATGGATACCAACTTTAATGACCATGGCATGCACTTTTGGATTAGGTGGCCTAATTTGTCAAGCAAGTCTAAAGTTCAACTCTTGTTCTACCTATGAGTCGTGAAACTGGGCTTCAATGCTCCAATTATCCTATCTGATTCACGGTCCTTATTCGACTTGTACTGCCCGAATGGGTTTTTACCATCAAGTCTCTCTCATTTTTTCTTTCGCTTAACTTACCGTCGCCTTATGGTCCCTGTGAAATTTTTCACCGATAAGACTCTCTCATTTTTTCTTTTCTTCTATTTCCTCTAATTCTGCAGATGACAAGGCATTAACCAGATAGAAATATCATATGCTACTGGCATGTCTGACTCGGCACTCTCAAAGATTATCTGGTAGGTCTTTTGGATTGTAATGTGGCTTTTGGACAGGGTTAGAAAGAAGGGATGTCATAAAGGCTCAAAATAACTAAGACAACAAGGTTAATTTATCTACAACTTTTGAAATCCATTATAAAAACTCTTCCCCAATTTCTAAAACAAGGGAATTTGATTCTTTTTTTTTTCTTATTCTTTTTGAGATGGAATTTCTAAGAAAGACTGCCCCACTCGGTTGATCTTAGTTCAAAGTAATACTTGTTGATACTATTTTTCTTTTTCTTTTTTTATTTTTTTTCTTTTTTTATTTTTTTCCTTTATCTCTATTTATTTTAATTTCCCTTTTGGAATAAACTCTCTAAAACAAACCTATGGGGACATGAACCCTTTTATTTTTCGTATGACTCTAACTTGATTCCAAAATAGAGCAGGTAAAAGAAATCAGCACATGCTCAAAGGGTATCCAAGGGTATAAAGTGTTTGCGTAGCTAAAAGAGGGCCTCCCAATCCCTGAAAATGCCAAGTACAACATATGCAACTTGAGGATAAAAATTGAAGATCATGCACAATATTTCTTTTGCGTCTTCGGAATTGATTGATATACCTTTCACTTTTTTTTAGCGCCTCGTCAAGTAAAAAACTTTCGTTGGGTGATTCCCTCTTTACAATGGATATCCTCCATTAATTCAGAGCAAACTCTCTTGACATTATCTTGTAAATTAAGGTGCACTTCAACTCAAAACTGCTCACTTCAAATTGTCTAGGATGCACTCTCCTTTAATGAACTTTTGTCGTCCTATTAACTTCCCAAATTATCTGCCCCAGTTTCACACAGTTTGGGCTTTAAATGATGTCAAAATGTCCAAGCCTGTACTTATTTCCCTCAAATTCCCCCATCATCTTCAAAATTGTTTCATCGCTTCATGACTAAACTAACTTTTAAGACCGGGCTGAGAATTAAGCATGCATGTCATGTCACTAGAGTCGGCAGGAAAAGAAATACAAAAGAAAAAAGACAACTAAACAAAAAATGACTAGAAATAACAAAAAATAGAAAATTGCATCAGATAGACGGTGAAAGGGTTTGAACAACAAAACAAGCAAAATAAACTGGGGTTACAACCCTAGAACAAACCTATATAACACTAAACGAGTTACTACAACTAAATGAACTAGGAAAAACAAAAGGATAGAAGAGTTTAAATCAAAAGACAACATTCGGATTACAACCTTGAAATAAATCGGACAACAGAAATGACAACAAAATAAACCACCAAACCTCCTCCTTGACTAGCCAAGAAAAGAGTGCCTTTCCAATTAGCAAGCTCGATATCTTAGCCATTGAGTCGCACATCGATGTTACTAGAACCTTTGCAAGTCTCCATCATGTTGACCTTAGAAAATAGCTATGGGTCCCTTTTGGCAACTCACTCTTAAGATCAACTTCTGAAACCGATACTGATACTGCTTAAAGCTTTGCGGAAAGTGGTCCACCCAAGGAACTGATAAGAGTTATCGTATTACTTTTCAACACAAATCATACCCACCGTGTGCGTGTCATTATGAACAGGCAATGGACTTTGGCTAGTGTCTACTGTATCTGGTTTTTGCACGACAATGCCACCTCAATTAACAAGCTTCTGGACTGCTCTTTTCAGATTCCAACACTTTTCTATGTTGTACCCCGGGGGATTTGAGCAATATGCGCACCTCTAAAAATAATCAAAATTCTTTGGAAGTGGATTTGGCATTTTTATCTGAATCGGCTTCAACATGCCCAATTGCCTCAATCTTTGGAACAAACTGGCATATGATTCTCCAATAGGAGTGAAAGATTTTTCTCTTTGTTGCCGCCTTTTCATTTTGTACTCCTGTGTCGACTGGAACCTCTTGCGGGCAGGTGGTTGATATGCATTTAGAGGTGGATAATACATTTGTGGAGACGGTGCAAGCCATTACGGGTGTTGTGGATATGTAGTATTTGGTAGTGTATTGTGGATGGAGTACTGGAAAAGTGAGGTATGACTTTGGGGATTTCATGGAGAGAAGTAGCATTAGGGAGAATTATCTGGAGTATGAGAATATTCATGGGGTCGATATTGAGGCTGAAAGCATTGAGCAAGAATACTCACTGGATCTTGTCGTCGGCAAGGCTGAATGACATCTTTTCTATTTATCTTTCTTCTACCCAATCTTACTGAGATGTTCTGAATGTATGCTCTAGTATCTTTTAATGCAAAATAACTCAGAATTTTGCCTGACTTGATTTCTTTTTCTACCATCTCCCCCATTTTTATCACATTATTGAAAGGTTTACCCAAGGGCAGGATTAAATGACTGAAGTAGGTGGTCCCCTGGGCTTGTAGGAAAAGCTCAACCATTTCATCTTCACCAATCAGGGGATTGACCCAAGTAGCTTGTTCGCTCTATCTGAGATCAAACTCCCTAAAATTTTCCTCGAGTTTCTTTTCCATCTAGATAGGGAGGAGCGGTCTGGGATAATGTCTAGATTGTACTGAAAGTGTCGAACAAAATCTTGGGCCATGTCATCCCAACCATGCCACTTATTGACATCTTGATGAGTATACCATTCCAAGGCCACCCCAGTCAAGCTCTCACTGGAATACACCATCAACAAATCATCTTTCCTGCCAACACTTCTTATTTACTGAAATAAACCCTCAGATGGGCTACCGGATCTCCATGCCCATTATACATATTAGACTTTGGCATTTTAAACCCTGTGGGCAGATGAACATCAAGGAACATACACAACTCATTGTGAGACATGTTAATCTGATTTCCCATCCCTTGCATGTTCTTTAAGGATTGTTCTATACTTGTCAACTTCCTGAATATCACATTTCGCTGTTCCTTTCCTGTGAACTTTTCATTTTCAACATGAGGCTCATTTCGAAAGCTATGATTGTATGAGTCAGTGACCTTGTGGGCGATCTCTAAGAGGTAATATTGGACATCATGAGTTTTGAGTGGGTGTTCATTGTTGGATCTATGAAGGAAATATTGTTGAGAAGTTGTGATCGTGGGGATAGTGGATATAACAGGAGGGCAATTTTTGGGAAATGCAGTTGGAGGACGAGTGAGGGAGCTGCTAGGGTGGTTGGGAAAGTTGTGATAAGTGGGAGAATCTGGAGAGTATGGGGAATCATCTGACACTATGACCGGAGTTTGGGTAAGGGTAGCATCTAGAAAGCTAGGTGGTGACAGGGGTGCTGCCTTCCTAGTCATCCAAACCCAATACATGTCTGCCATGTGTTGTCTTACATCCTTACCTCTTCAATCAACCGATTGTTATGTTCAACCAATTGTTTTTGGGCACCAGTATCAGCCAACTCAATTCTATTGGCATCTTCCATTGCCTTTCAACTTTATGTTGTAGAGAAGAGTTACCACTTTAAGAACCACAAACCAACCACACTTCTGCTTTATGAAGATAACAAAGAGGAACAAAATAAAGTCATCATGTAAGCATTAAGGCATTTAACATAAGATAATCTCACATTATGTGCAATGCACCTAGTCACGGTTATCGATTCTAAAATGAATGTGAGGGTATGAAGATCATATTGCATCATCCCAATGCGTTCCTTTTAATCTTCTCTTTCTTTTCTTTTCTAGCACTTCTTGGCTCGCTCATTTTCCTTCCTCTTTTTTTTCTAATTATCACTTTTTCTCTCCTCTCATCTCTCACATCCCACAATTTCATCTTTTTTTTTTGTTTCCTTTTTTTCTTTTTCTTTTAGATTAAAAAAATAATTTGATCGAACCCTATATAGGTTGCATATGTATCATGTACCTCATGAATTAGATCAAGCGTAGTTCTGGAAAATTGAGAATAGACTAAATAAACTAACGCTCTCTTTTTCTTTTTACCTTAATGACCACTCTGATGAGAAAGAAGAAGAAAATCTCTCTTTTTTAGACTTAGTATTCTGTAATCTATTCTATACTCAATCTTAAACGAGCATATATTTTTTTCTTTTTCTTTTTTGAAACAGATACTCTATGAGAAATTATTAAGGAAAAAATCCTACAAGCGAAAAATATTTTTTAATTCCTTTTTTCAGGAAGGAAATCAAAAGAATAAACCAAGGAAAAAATATTTGAATTTTCATTTGATATCCTGAAGAAAGATTTCGAAACGAGAAGTGAAAAAGATAAAAAATATTTTTGGATTTCAGTTTTTGATTACCAAAGGGAGAAACTCTAAAGATAAAATATATTTTTTTTCTTCTATGTACAATGCCTTAAAGTTTTAGTGAAAATTAAAAAGAATATATATATATATATATTCTTTTATATATTTCCCAAAGAAGAATCTCAAAAGAATTTTTTTTTTGGATTTTTGGAATTAATATCTTAAAGAAACTTCTAAAGAGGTATTAAAAAGAAAATTCCCTTTTTTTCTTTTTTCTTTTTAGTCTTAATATACTAAAGGAAATATAAAAGTAATTTTTATTTTGAGTTCTAGATATTAATTTTATTAGGAAAACCACCTCAAAAGATTTTTTTTAATTTCTAAAATTTGTATTCTAAAGAAAACTTCTAACGGAAATATAGAAACGCAAAATCTCTTTTTTTTTAATTTTTGTTTTATAACACATTTTTTCAAATACAAAATAGGAAGACTGGTGTTCTTGCAGCCATTCCAATGGAAGATTGTCCTCTTCCACAACTTGATGAGTATAGACCTATTCAATCTGAAGATGAAATGAGTGATGGTCTTGAAGAGGAAAATGAAATTAATAAGGAATCTGATGATGATCAATATTATGACATGTTAGTCAATGCAGTTAATGGAAAATATCAGCAGTCTGAAACTATTGATGCCCAAGGCCTTTCACCAAAATCTTTCAACCCCTCACCAAGACTCACAAGAAATAAGGCAGTCGGGAAAGCCACAACTCCATCAAACACCAAACCCCCCTCCCCTCCCCTCCGTTTTAATGATTAGTACATTTACATAGAATGTGAGAGGTATTAGAACCTCTGGTGCCATTGAGAGACTCAAAACATTAAAACAAATTCATAAAATCTCCTTCATTGCTCTTCTTGAACCATTTCTTGATACTTCCCACATCAACCACTACAAAATCCAAATGAACATACAGTATGCAGCTTCAAACATCAACAATAAAATCTGGATCTTTTGGGACCAAGATTTCATTGGTATTGTCCTTGATCATGATGAGCAGCAAATCACTGTTTAGCTAAGACATGTTGAGGCTGCTGAGCCCTTTCACCTTACTGTCATTTATGCCAAATGCAAGCCTGGGTTGAGAAGACCTCTTTGGGATTTCCTAAGATCCAAAGAAATATCTTCTAATCTCCTTTGGTGTTTAATTGGTGATTTTAATGTCATAGCCTCTATTGAAGAGAAAATTGGTGTCCTTCCTTACCAAATCAAAAAGAGTTTGGATTTTTTAAGCATGATTGAAGACTGTGGTGTTACTGATCTAGGGTTCTATGGTCCTAGATACACATGGTCTAATGGAAGAGGTCCATGTTCTATTGTATGGAAGAGGTTAGACAGAGGAATGGTCAATGACAATTGGATAGCTTCTTACCCTACTACTACCATCTCTCACCTTGCCTCAACAGGTTCAGACCACTCACCTCCTCTCATGGAAATGCATGTCAGACCTGATAATGCAATTAGATACTTCAAATTTTGAATCGCTGGACTGATAATGACTTATTCTTACCACTAGTTCAAGAAATCTAGAAGATGCAAGTTAGAGGCAATCCAATGTGGATCTTTCACCAAAAAATTAAAGTCTTGTGTACTACTCTCTCCAAATGGTCAAGGCAAGAATATGGTGATATTTTTCACAAAGCAAAAGAATTTGAGGAGAAAGTTAGAAAAGCTGAGGAAATCTGGGCCCAATCCAATAAAGATACATAGAGGGAAAATGCTCATGAACTCAAGGCTAAATATGTTCAGCTCTTGAAAACTGAAGAGGCAGTTCTAAAGTAGAAAACTCAGCTCCAATGGTTTAAGGATGGTGATGCTAACTCCAAATACTTCCACAGCTTAATCAGAGGTAGAAGGAGAAAACTTTACATCCATAAAATCAAAGATGAAGATGGGGATTGGATCCAAGGTGATGAGGCTATTGGTGAGGTAGCCTGTGCTTACTTTCAAAACCTCTTTTCTGATCTATGAGGCACTATAAGGGAAGACTTTCTTTCCTGTATTCCTCATCTGATTACAGAGGAAGATAATGACAGTTTCGACAAAGACCCAACCATGGATGAGCTCAGGAACACTGTTTTTTCTATAAATCCTATCAGTGCTGCTGGACCTGATGGACTCAATGGAAAGTTTTTTCAACACTGCTGGGACATAATCAAAGATGATCTGCTAAATTTGCTCATTGCTTTCTTCTGTGTCCAACCCATGCCTAAATTCATGACTCGTGCTTGTTTGGTCCTTTTTCCCAAAGTTGAATTTCCTAACTTATCAGAATTCAAACCCATAAGCTTGAGTAACTTTCTTAATGAAATCATCTCCAAAATCATATGTTCCAGAATGGCCCCAATCCTTTACAGAATTATAACTCCCAGCCAAACTGGCTTTGTCAAGGGTAGAAGTAATTCTAAAAACATCATGTTGGCTCAAGAAATTGTCCAAGGTATTAAAAAACCAAATGTAGGGATCAATGTGGTGATCAAACAGGATATGGCTAAAGCCTATAGCATGGTTTCATGGTCTTTCACCTATATTATGATGAGGAGAATGAGTTTCAGTGAGAAGATCATTGACATGGTGTGGAGAACAATGTCTAACAATTGGTACTCTATGATTGTTAATGGCACAAGGTGTGGATTCTTCCACTCTACAAGAGGAATCAAACAGGGAGATCCTTTGGCTCCATCTCTGTTCATTTTAGGGGCTGAATTGCTATCAAGGATGCTGAATAACCTCTTTCATGATCAGTTCTTCAATGGCTTTTACATGGAAAGGAGAGGCCCCCAAGTTACTCATCTGAGCTTTGCAGATGATGCAATCATCTTTACTTCTGGCTGCAGGTCTTCTTTAATAAAAATCATGGCTATTCTACAAGACAATGAGCAGATATCTGGCCAGTAGATCAACAAAACCAAGAGTCACTTCATGACTGCTCCTTTTACAGTCCATTACACCATCAGGAGAATTCAACCAGTCATAGGTTTCACTAGAAAGGACTCTCCTATTACATACCTTGGCTATCCACTGTACACTGGCAGAAAAAGAATTGTTCATTTTAACTCCCTGGGGTCTAAGGTTGTCAATAGGATAAGAGATTGGCCTGGTAGGCTCTTATCCTATGGAGGCAGGGTAACTCTGATTAAGCATGTGTTGCAGTCACTTCCAATTCACCTTTTGTCTGTAGTCTCTCCTCCCAAAACTGTCCTCAGGCAAATTGAAAAGTTGGCTGCTAACTTTTTTTTGGGAATGACAAAGATAAAACCAAATACCATTGGGCTTCATGGCAAAAACTATGTCACACAAAAGAGGAAGGAGGCATAGGTATGAGATCTATTGAGGATGTTTGTAGGGCAATGGAATACAAACAGTGGTAGTTGTTTAGAATCAAGAACACCCTTTGGAGAGATTTCCTCATTGCCAAATACTGTAAAAGATCCCACCCTATTTCCAAAAAATGGGGCACAGGTCAATCTCAAACATAGAGATGAATGATGATCAACAATAAGGAAGCTGAAAGCCATATTCAGTGGAGGCTCCACTCAGGCAATTCCAGCTTTTGGTGGGATAACTAGTTAGGCTCAGGGCATTTAGCTCAATTCAGGGATGATGGGAGTAGGCCTGGTAATGTTTTGGTTTTCCAGTTCTGGTACAATGGTCATTGGGATATCCAGAAAGTTAACCATACTGTTCCCACACACATTATACCCCTCATTCTCCAAATTCAAATACATCACAATCCTCGTCTTCCTGACAAGCCAATGTGGAGTCACTCAAACTCAGGAACCTTTTCTATCTCTTCTGCCTGGTCCCTCATTAGAGACAAGAAAACTATTTTCCTATCTAATAAAATGACCTAGCACAAACATATCCCCTTCAAATGGTCATTCTGCCTATGGAGAGCACTTAGAAATAAACTGCCTACAGATGACAGAACAACCAGATTTGGTCCTCCTAGTGTTAACAGGTGTGTTTGCTGCATTAAAACTGATGTTGAATCAGTTGATCACATTTTTAGTTTAGGTCATTTTGCAAAAGCCATATGGAAGCATTTTAGTGGTCCAGTTGGCATTCATAGTTCCAGCCTTCCTTTGAGAATCACCCTTATGAACTGGTGGATGCAAAAAAGGACCAATGCAGTGCAGAAACTCCTTCTAGATACAATACCAATTATCATTTGTTGGAATCTGTGGAAGAACAGGTGTGCTGCCAAATATGGAGGAAAGACATCAGCCCTTACAAGAACCCTCTTCTCTTTCACTTCTAATATAACTCTGCTACTCCGATCCACTCAACCTAACACCAAATAGCTAAATGGGCAACAATCTACCATGTTACTAAAAACCTGCAGCATTACACACAGGTGTAGCAATTTATCTGGTCTAAACCAGATCTTGGCTATGTCAAGATCCATTCTGATGGGAGTGCTTTGAACAACCCTGGTAAAATTGGAGCATGAATCATCATAAGAGATTGCCAGGGTCATTTCATCCATGCCATCTCAAGCCCTATAGGAGAAGGTACTAATAATCAAGCAGAAACAGAGGCAACCCTTCTTAGTATCAGGTGGTGTATTGAAAATGGATTCTCCAAGATTCATCTGGAAGTTGTCTCAAAACTTCTCATTCTGTGGTTGACTTCCAATTCTGCTTTTCCCTGGTCTTTGGACATGCTTCTTCAGAAAATTAAATCATCGAGCCAACAATGTGAGGACATCATTTACTCACATGTCTTCAGAGAAGCCAATTTTCCTGAGGATTCACTCTCCAAAATCAGTCATGACCTCACCTCAACAACACATTATAACACTCTTCCGGAAGTGCCATCACACATCAGAGGGCAGATCATCCTTGATCAAATGGGCACACCTGCATTCAGGCACAAAAAGACCAACAAGGTTATCTTCCCATCACATTTACTCAATGATAGTTCTAATTTTCATGCCACACAATGATAAACACAGAGGGGACTTTCCAGTAGTGTAGGACATTTTAGAATAGGGCAGTAGTCACAACTGGAAATCCACCCATTCAAGAAACACTACAAGCATCATCTCCCCACTAACTTTATTTGTTTTTTTTGCAGGTTCATCTTCTCTATAAACTACCCATTTCCCTGATACAGTCTAAGGGTGTGGTATTAGCCTTTGTGCTCATTCTCCTGACACTATATCATGGACATGGAGTAGGATATAGAGAAAAGGAAGGCAACCCCCATAGTAAAATTCAGAACATACTGGCATGCAACCATTGTATGCCAATGCTGACCATCAGATAAGAAATTGACCCTAGATCTGCAACCAAAAAAGGCTCAGACACACAACCCCTTATTGTACCATCCAAATCCCACTTTCTACATCATTGCAGACCACCTGACTCTTTCAGAACTCCTAGATTCCACAAGAACCTAGGAACAATCACTTTTAGCTGGTTGATCACCAATACATCAACAATTGAAACCTCCAGAATAAAACAGACCAAAGAAACTGAGCAGAAATGCTTATTTTTTTCTCTCACTCTGGCTTCTTTTTTGTAGGCATCTCCTCAGTCATCCAATTGGTAAGACTCTTGGGAGTGGTATTAGCATCCATGATGCTCAACCTCCTGGAGTCAACCCAATGGACATCCCCCCATCCCCACAACAGAACCAACTCATAGGTACATAAAGAAAAAATAGCTGGTACAGGTGCAAAAATTGCAAAATCTTATGCCTGTACGAACAATACCCTTTCTCCACCTCTTTCCTCTCAGCTGACATGGTTTTTGGGCCTCATACAAGCTTCCCTAATGTCCTTCTTCCTAAAGCCATACCAACTGACACACCACGATCTTCAATGAAATAGAAAATGCAGAATCCTTATCCATCAGGAGCATCAGAAGTTGCAAGCTACAACAGTTTCACTTCCTGAAAATGCAATTTCTGCAGGAACCCCCTTTCTTCCTATAGCCTATACCCATTCTCTTTTCTGCCTTACATCCCAACCTCAGCCCACACATCATCATCATCTAATATGTTTTCACCATTGCTGTAGGAATCCAAATACCTGCAGTAACTCTCTTCCAACTCAAGTCCATATCCAAGTTCACAACATGAGTAACACCAGTACAGTTGATGGCAGTCCACACAAGAACCTGCAATCAAATTTATATCATAATTCAGGGATCCTCAATGCTCCCTTGCCCCCAGCCTCATCTCTAGTTGACACAAGAACCTGGAGATTGAGCTCCCCATTTTCTAATCAGTTTGTTAATTTTGCAGGAAAAGGGAGCAGGATTGGTTACTTGCTATACCTTCAATCAGTGGTATTAGCATCCTAGATGCTCATTCTGCTGAAGGTATATCAAGTAAACCAAAACGCTATCATAACCACCACTCACTCATATCAGAAGCAGTTGCAACTTCAAAAACTAGCACAGTCACAGCAACCTAGTACTTCTCAGGATACACAATCCGGTTTTGACCATATCAGCTGGGCAATTGAAGCAGGATCTTGCTCATTCTCTTCTGTCAGACTCAGCAGACAACAACAATCACTTGAAGCCACTATTGGAGCTTTTATGACAGGTATCTTCCACTTGGCTTTCCTTGTTTTCAATGCCAAAGCAAAGTGGAAAATAGCCTTTATCACTGTCATAATTTTTGTACCATTACTACTAGGACATTTCTACAACTTGTTTATATGTAGAACATGTTCTAAATGGAAGTGTATCTTACAACCTCTTGATTTAGTAGTTTTATGATCATTTATGCTTTTTTGTATAGTTGACCTAGGCTACTTCATAGGTTTTTTGTACATCCAATTGTCTATCAATGTTGGATAGATAATTGGATTATCTTTATAGGTCTAACTCACCATAGGGCTCAGGTGTCATTTGGGTATCATTTGTAGATACCCAAGTGAATTTTCATCTTACTTGTGGAGGTAAGGTTCAGGTCCCCCTCCACTTTTGTTGTACTATATCTTTTATTTATGAAAATCAGCCCTAGGCACAATGCCTAGTGGATTTGTTAAAAAAATAAAATTAGGAAGCACAAGACAAACTTAACTAGACTATGATAGACTCTAACATCACCTAAAAGACTCGACATTACTGCACAAAACTAGAAGGTAAAAGACGACATAAAAAGAAAAACAGACTCAAAAAATAACATAAAAAATCTCATTAAGCAAACTTTTGAATAAACGATCCTGACTGGATGGTCCTGGGGCGTCCGTCATGCTCGAACTCTGGTAAGTAGACCCACACTTGTATGAGAAATTTAAGACCAAATAAAGTTAAAAACCTAGAATACTATGTGAGATAATAACACTTCCTGTTGGACACATGCAAGGCATGATTGAGGCTATCTGGAAAAATAGCCTATGCTGCCAAAAGTGGCTATACATGTAAGATTTGGCTAAGATCTCGCGAAGCCAAGAACCTAAGACTTATTAGGAAGACCGGACCCAATGTGAGCTGCCTACGTATCACGTTCCGAAAGACGAGAATCAGGAATGCGTAGTTCGGAAAGATTGGATACGGGCGAGAATTTTTAAAAAAAACTAATTTGGAGAAAATATATTTTTTGTCTTTTTTTCTTTTTGTAATATAATGAGAAAGTGCAAAATCTTTTTGGATTTTTCATTTCATTTTTTTTGTCTTTTTCTTGGAAAAAATGTGAAATAAAAATATAACTATTCCTACTTGCTTCATTTTTACACTTCACCATCTTTTCTTTCTCATTTATCCTCAATCCTCATTGGTCCACCAAATGACCCTTTTTACCTTTGAAGAATGAAACATGTAGCACATAAGATGCATCAGGGTTGTCTTTTATTTTTTTGGGTACAACTGTCCTAGATGGACCCAACCCCTGTGTTGAGTCCCTAAGGTCAATTGCACGTGATGCCAACAAGCGCTCCTGCTAGATATTCAGCATGAGGCTATGTTATTCTAGGTTTAAATCCTGGGTGTTTTAATAACCCTAAACTAGGTCCCGGTCGTGATGGCGCCTATCATGAAATAAGGTTAGCCGACACAAACCCCCAATACTAATTTAATAGTAATATTAATTCAATTAAGTCATGAACATTCTATAAATCCCAAAACAAGAGTAAATTAGAACAATTTGCGGAAACAACACAACCTGAGATCGAGGTGTCACCAGTCATGAGAATCTAGCATAAGTCTATGAGTATGGAAAACGGACTACACAGTCTATTACAGAACTAATACAAGAAAATTAAGATAAGAAGGAGAAGCACTTGGCTGGGAACACCGAGCAACTGCCTAGTGACTTCGAATCGCCTGAGCTGGAAGCAATCAGCACTCGCTAGCGAGACATGAGGCTCCTAAATCTGTACAGGGTGCAGGGAGTAAAGTGAATACACTAACTCAGTGAGTAATACAAGTAAAGGCAGTTGAGTGATAAGAAAACACGTAAGACACAATAACATGCTACAAGGAGGCAATATAAAACCAATACAATGCAATAAATTAGTGACAGCTTGTAAAACACCTTAGTTCCGCATAAGCTTATTTATAATATCTTTTAGCAGTTAAACGAGTGAATGAAAAGCAGTGAAAAAAGATAATAACATAAATCAGCCCCTCTAGCAAAGTACTAACAGAATTAGCCCCTCGGGCTATCTCACAATCACTCGTATTAGCCCCTCGGGCAATATCATGGAACAACATTAGCCCCTCGGGCTATAACACATCTCACACTAGGTACCCGCGCTCACTGGAGGTGTACAGACTCTGGGAGGGGCCCCTTACAACCCAAGTACAATATCAAGCCATCTCGTGGCATAATCAAACATGCTCTCGGCCTTATATCAAGCCACCTTATGGCTACAACTCAGGCCCTCAGCCTCTGTCGCGCCCTATTTTCCACCTTTCCAATCGGAGAGGAGTACGAGTTTCGACATTCATGGTGTTGTGATGACTCATTTCCTTTTGGAAATTTGGGTATTTGAAGAGTCGCCACCTAACGATTTTAAGGTGCGTTAGGGCACTTATAAGGTTCAACTACAATTATTTTTGATAACAAGAGCTAGGGTAAGGGCTTGAAATTATCCTACGGGGAAGATGTTAGGAACCCCTTAGGATCTACTAGTATGGTTCTCGGCCAGATAATTTTTGTGAATTTGTGCAATTAGCAAGTAAACAAATAAGGCTCAAGTAATAGGGGGTTTTGAATTTAAATACACAAGTGTTTGTAAACAATAAAAAGCAAAGTTTTGAAAAGAGTTATAATCTAAGCATGCTTGTGAATGTAAAAGGTGTCCTAGGTTTGTTTGTAATATGGATCACATCAATGCAATACCCGGTATAGCACTCCTCAGAAAAGGGATACACGTGGTATTAGCGCACCGATCAACATATCCATATCTACCCTTCCTACCCCGTGAAGGTATTAAAGCGAGGATTGGTCTCGACCTCTATTGCGTGCTGTTACCATCCCATTCCTATCAGTCCCGGAGGAATTTGGGACTACTATTCCTACAAGAGAGAGGTTTCAGATAGACTTTTAGGTTTAAAGGTAAAAAGGCTAAGGCGACATACAAAACACGTAGGACTGCATTTAAAGGGGAGACATGTAAGCAATTAGAAGGCTCATGTATACCTCCGAAAATAATGCATATAAATAGCACGCCTTAAATACAGTTAAGGTTAGAATTTTAAAATCCTAAAGCAAGGTGTTTAATTTAGAACCAGATTCATTATATAACTCAGAAAAGAAGTTTGAATTAGGCCTGCCTGCTGGTTGTAGCAGTTGATAATTAAATAGAGGCAGTTCCAGTTTTATTTAAGTAATTACCTAAGGCTTGCCTAGACGGGAGCATTATTCAGTAATTATTAAAAATTACTAAGACAATTTGGAGCTTATTATTACCTAAAACATGTTGTTCTAGTTACAGAGATTATAACCAGTTATTTATAAACTTGCAATGTAAAACTAGTACCTTACTACCTTTTCATGAGCCAGTAATTAACTAGGCATTTTTAAAATGACAAGAGGATCCTAGAACATGTTTTCTAATATGCACATGTAAATGACATAATTTATAAGGCATGGCAGCTAGATGAAAGTGTTGCAGAATCATTAAGGGACAGCTTCAGAGTAACAGTTTCTATTTAATTTATGCGTCCTAGAAGCGGGATTTCTAAGTGATGGATACGAAGCATGGATTAACGAATGAGATTCTGAAACAGGAAAAATGAATCCTAAGAACATGGTTTCTAATGCAATATATGAATCCTAAACATGATTTCTATTGAACAACATGGAATATAAAACTAATAATATTTTTTCTTCCCTTTAACAACCATAGCATGCATATTTTCCCACCCCTTTTCACTAGCCAACCCCATAATTGTTTATAAATTATTACATACCAAGTGATGGAATTGCATAATAAAATGCAAAAGATAAGAAGCTACAACTATAGGAAGCCCGATCTTGACTTCCTGTCTGAGTTATGTAATGAACCACATCCGTGCCAATATTATTCCAAAGCCATTCTCATAACTGGGTGTGTCAGAGTTCCTTAAGAACCTCAAGGGATCTCAGGCAGTACTCATACCTAGATTGCGTAACCAAGAGCAAGTGCAGTGTAGAAGGGTAGCTCTTATGTGTTCAAGTTCAATGGGATCTCAAGGGTCCCAAGGAAAGACTAACACAAAAGGCACATAACCTAAATTCTAAGAGTAGTTGAGAGTGCTTGATATAGTATGAGAAAGAGTTTGTTTAAAACTTGGTTAAATGTAATCAGTAACGGAGGTGATTTAAAAGTAGTTGTAGCAGTAAACAATACTCAAACTCCCAAGATGGGATCGCACACAGAATTAGTAGTTATACAAGGGGGTTAAGGGATTTGGGACACAAAGACATTTGACTGTAAACACATAAACCCATCAAGGGTCTTTAGGGCTAGTTGGATATGCACGGCAATAGCTGATACTGGTATGATCCCAGGCTAATTAGAAAACATAAGCACATTGAAGGGATAAGGACTTGGGATGGCAAGTACATAGTAAGTGACTGACAAAATATGTCTTGAAACACACATAGGAGAATGCATTAATCTAGAGGGAAAGGAGAATATTATGGCATGCTGGTAATGCATCTTAACAGAACCACAAGCAGAAGTAAACCAAAAATGAAATAAGTTGAAACAAATAAGGAAGCATGTTGTTGTTGGAGCTTAAAAATTAAACTAGGACATACCAATCAAATAAGCAAAGTGCAGGAAAGAAAAGTAAGCAAGATTCCACAGTCTAGCCTTGGCTTTCAGCCGACTAGACAAAGCAGTAGCATAAGTTTAGTAGAGAAAGAGAGAGTTTTGAATGTGTAAGTGTATGTAAAAGTTTAACACAAATATGGAAATAATAACAATCAGAATCAATTAATACAAGTACTTTCCCTTTAATCAGGGAATTACTGCTTAACGGATACTAACAGGGGTAACAAAGGAAAGAAAATCAATTTGAAAAAGATTGATTTCTCGCCATATAGGGGATGGTAAAAGTATAGAATAAATAATTGAGTCTAAGTACGAAATATACTTAATTGGGGAAAAGATTCAGCATAGTGAAATATCATAGCAAATAAAGGAAGGAATCAGTCACTTAAAATAGCGAGTAAAATTAGGGTTTGTAAGAAAATCTTGCAACTAAACCATCAATTAAGGAAATCAAGATAAATCAAGAAAGAATCATGATTCTGCACTATAACATACAAATATGTAGGAACGAACAGGAGTATCAGACATGCAAGTTCAAACATATTGGCAAAAAAAACAACTAGAAGTACTCAAACATACAGCAGTAACAGGAGTAGGCTAGGGCTCAGTAGTGAAAGAACCCACTCGAAGCATAGTAGTCAACAAAGTGAAGCAGTCACATAGAACCAGATTGAAGAACCAATCTAACATGTAAAATATTCGGGAACAAGTGAAGAACCGTTTAAACTCACAGTAATGAATGAGGAATTTTTTTTTGAGAAATTAGGGTTTTAACAATAGTCGGAAAACATGATATGAACTCTGAATCAGTCAACAAAGAAAAGGATCCAAATATAAAGACCTGATTGAAACAAGCATTTATACAAACAAACAAAGATAGCTTCTGAACCCGAATATAACCCAAAAATACCGAGGGTTTTTAACATGATGAACCAGGTTGAAGAAAACATAAGAAAATTGTTTAACCATAGTAAAATCATAATACAATACTAAAAATCGGAGAAAAGATCTTTTAAAAGAGGTTGAGAAAACCCTAGTCGTTGAAAACGAAGAGTCACATTGAAAGAAAATCGAAGAACCTTTGAGAAAACACCAAAGAGTTCATAACATGCACAAATCTAAGACAGATTTGAAAGAAAAAATAGGAAAGCTCTTAAACCTAGGGTTTCATAGAACCAGAAAAGTGAGAAAGACTTCGAAAAGTTATCGATCTAGCCGGAAAAGCCATGGATCGACTCGATCGGCCATGGATAGCCGGAAAAGATCACAGACAGAAGTCGAGTAGGATCTGGGTTAGATATCTTTGATATATTTCTATGGAATCACGAAAAAACAAACAACCAGGAGCCATAGGAGACTGGTACACCCCTGAAACAGCCATGAGAGTCTATGGATTAGGTGAGAATCGAAGGGGATTAGGGTGGATTTGGTTGGTGACAGCTAGGGTTAGTCTTAGGTTTCAGAGAGAGTTTGAGAGGAGAAGGGATTCAAGGGTGGTGGGTTGGTAAGAAATGATTTAGGTTAGGAGGTCGTTTGGGTTTAAAAATGGTAAGGGTAATTCGGGCCGTTGATCTGGGAGATCAACGGTTGAGATTAGAGAGGGTAGGTGGGTCAGTTTATCAAATTGGGTTTGGGCTTGGTCCGTTGGGTATAATTGGGTTGGGAGTTGGGTTTGATTTGGGTTAGATTAGAAAGCCAATTTGGGCAAAAATTTAAATAGCAACTTTTTTCCTTTTTAATTTATAAAAAATTGTAAATGGTTTTTGAAAAATAATTAAAAAGGCCAAAATGATTTATACACATAAATTATTATTCAAAAATATATAATCTAATTTTAAGAATATAAAACACAATTAAACTTTAAAATGGCCAATATTGAAATTATGTGCAATTTAGCTTTAAAAATACTAAATAAAATTATTAAAATATGTAAAAATTATTTTAGCCATATTTTGGCATAAATAAACAAATCCAATAGATGAATTACTGATGAGTGGTGATTTTATCACTTATTTTAGCCTCTTTTCCTTAGCTTTTATGTTGTTTTATGTATAAAATGAGGTTGTTTATAGTGGTTATTGTGAGATTTTTAGGTACATGATGCTATGAGGTGGTTTGAATGGAATTGAAGTAGTTTGAATGGAATTGAAGTGGAAAAATGACTACTGGGCAAATACTCTACGCGATCGCAGGTTTGTTCACGCGATCGCAGAAGTTCAGACATTAACTCCACGCGATCGCAGAAGTATGCACGCGATCACAGAGCTTGAAC
>MU760496.1:40918-133224 GCA_026770625.1 Nicotiana glauca
CCAAATTCTTATTGTTTGGCATTGCGCGACTAGCGATAATTTTCTTACATTCCTAATCGCCTATACATTGTTCTCTGTGGGATTCGACCCCGACTCATAGTTGGGTAAATTATATTGCTGCGACCGTATCTATTGCTTTTTAGCGGTGGATTTGGACGTCACCAATTACCAAAATAATAATTTTAGAAATAATTATTGAGATTTTATGGATGAAAAAGGGGAAAATAAATTAATTTATACCTTTAAAAATTATGAAAAAATAATAAAATATTTGGAAATGGTTATATATGCATATATATATATATGCTATTTTGAAGTTATTTTGCATATTGAAAATATATAGGAAAAAATTAGGTATCAACAGCTACCCTTCTTTACCAGGGAAGGATGAAAGAGTTTTCAGGTAAAGAAATTATGGGCAATTTTAACCGAGCGAAATGGTTTGAAGAGGTTTAGGCCGCACTCTGGCTTCTGAGTTACCTACATATCCTTGGTTTTACAAAAATCAGGCCATATGTAGTTCCGGATTCACCGACGGAGTATGCCGATAAGGCGATTTCAAGAACGATAGCAACATCTAGGGCTGGGTCGGTTTACAGGAATGCTTAGGTCTGATATGGTTGCGGGAACTGGAGTAGAATTGCTCCTGCTGGGATGGCTGTTGTTCGCCAGTTCACCGGCAATTAGAAATACAACTATATATTGTGCGTAAATTTAAACATGATGTAAATTCTCGTCGGACCATGAACGTTTGTCTTTGGACGGTTAGGATGATGTCCTTAGACCATGATGTCCTAGGCCATGAAGCGAATAATAAAGGATTCATAGGCCATGAAACGATGTCCTCGAGCTATGAGGATGGTGCCTCCAAACTATGATGCCTTTGAATAATGATATGCAAAAGATTGAAAGGGATCCTCAGGCCATTTTTTTTATCAATCCACTAGGCGATGTGCGTAGTGCTAGTTTTTATTTATAAAAGAAAAAATAAAAAATATAGTTTGTCAGGAGGTCTTACGAGATGAAACGAATAAAATTTGAAAATTACATTAAACCTATTACCAATATTGAGTAGTGTACCTAACATTGACATCATATTATCTCTATTATAAATTACATAAATAAAAACTAGCCCAAAGATGATCATTTCCGCATTTTCTTTCCAGTCCAGCGAGGCCTAATTCTTTTGTGTATCATGCTTCTTGCATCCATCACCACTTTCTATATCAAATGCTGCCCAGATCCTTATATTGAAATAGTAGTCCATTTCCTTATGTAGTACCTTCTTTGTCCATTTGCTGCTGACTTTTGATCCATTTCCTTTCATTTGTAATGTTCTTAATACTGTCATTCCATTTTCGATGTACCATTGCTTATGTCTGCACCTGCTTTTAATATGAACCACTGCCCAAAAATATCCTCTATCCACTATATTTTCACCAACTTTTCTTCTATTTTTGGTGGTCTTCCATTGCTTACCTCTTGAGACCCTTGCTTGAAGAACTTCCTGGTGTATTCTATTGTGTTGCCATTCCTTCGAGATGCTCCACTCTTTGTCATTTATGCACGAATACCACTGCCAAGTGAACCATGTTATGATCAAACTTCTTCCAGCTATTAATATTTTGCATCCCAAATCATGTGATGTCCCTTTGAATTTTATTGAGACTCCATTCATGCTTGTTTCCTCATTTGCTATTGAAGATATTTGCACCACAGTTATGATCCAATATAGGTTGATGCTTCTCAAATATATCTGCCAATACTAGTGTTTTTCCAAGCTGGACCATAGTGTTTCCTAGTAATAATTTTTCATGCTTATGCATGTCTCAATTTCTTCTTCAAGGGAATGAGTACAGTGTACTAATACCACCCATTGAAGTCGAAACTTGTGACAAGGCATGAATACAGTAACGTTTCCTGCAAAAAAAAGAAAACAAGGTTAGTGAAAAACTTGATCATTTTGTACTTCTCCCAAAGGCCTTGTACAAAACAATCTGATGCATTCTCCTTAATCGTACATCACCTTGCCATCTTTCTTCTTCCTTCCTGTTTAGCCCACCTTACAAGTTGTTTTGCTTGTTGCTCTTTTGGACCTACTCCCTCTTCCTCAACTATTCCTAACCATTCATTCTCATGTTGCCCATTTCTCATAGACATTCTGGGCAAGCCTGCTACTTTTTCCATATATGATGAGCTCCCTCTATCTACCCCTCTCTCCCAACCTCTCTTATACTCACTTTTTCCCTACTTTGAAATCATTATGATCAAAATTCCTGCCTGGCTCCCTATATCCCATAGAATCCCAATCCGTTCTCCTGAATCTTTTGAGCTATTCTGCCCATTTCTCTTAGACATTCTGGGCAGATTTGCTTTTATTTTTACCTTTCTAGCCTTATAAATATGCTCCCTTTTATTTCCTTCCCTATCTTCCTTATTTGCCTTGCACTCCCTTACATCTTGTGTACTGCATTGTGACTTTAACTGATTTCTGCAGACCTGACTGTCTTGCCTAACAGATTTCCTTTCCTTGCCACTATATCCCTGCCTTGCTTTAATGGTCTTCCTATGGATTGAGTGCTTAGCACTAATACCACCATATGTAATTCCATCCGAGCAAGGTGCAAGAATATCTTATGAACACCTATAAAAAAAAGAATAGTGTTAGATAAAAATTTATCAACATATAATCCTCCTTTAGGATTTGGATATGTTGATGGACTGAAATCTCCTGCACCCTGCTCCTGACTTCTTAGCTCCTGGCCACCTTCACCCTTAAACTTGGACATTGCATCTTATCTTCATTTATGATCCTCCTCCCTTGTATATCTATTTGGCAGAATTATTGATATTCAATATCACCATGATCTAAGACATAATTGGCAAGATGATCTGCCAACTTATTACCTTCCCTATAAATGTGTGAAACTGTGTAATTGTCCCCATTCATTAGCTATATGATTTCCTCTACCTATTCAGCAATGATCCATGGTGGCTTCCACAACCCATCCATGATATTTTTCAATAGCACTGAATCAGTTTGAAGCCATTTATGAGAGTATTGTTGTGTTCTGCAGAACCTTAGTGCCACTACCATAGATTTAGCTTTAGCTACTGTGTTTGTTGTTTCTTCAATTTCCTTCCCTACTGCCCATACTATGTCATCCTTCTCATCCCTTACACAATATCCTATTGAGCTCCTGCCAGGATTTTCCCTTGAAGCCTCATCTGTATTGACTTTTAGCCATCCTACACTTAGTAATTCCCCGCATGACTTTGTTCACCTTAAGTGTATGGGTGTAATTCTCCATCATTTTTAAAAGATCGTGCCACTTGTGAGGAAGCAATTTGATACCCGGCTTTCTTACTTTTACCAATGCTGAAGAGTTGTTGACACTTGGTAGATCACCCTGCTAGTTGACACTGCATCTCCATACTTCATGATGTTTCTTCTTTTCCGCAGTTCCTAGACTATGCAAGAGGGAAGTGCTTGCATTATTGGTTTTAACCTTGGGCACACATTAGTAGTCCAGCATTTTATGATATCTTGGTGCATTGATAATCCTTCCACAACTATTCCTACCCTCGATAAAAAATAATACCATACTGCCCTGGCTATTTCAGATCTGAAGAATAAATGCTACAGAGATTCTTCCTTAGGCTGTACACGTCACCAATATTTAGATGGCATGAAGTATCCAAGCCTTCTCATAAAGTCATCCAATGGTAGCTTTGCTTTCCACACCTTCCACATGAAAAAGGAAATTTTGAAATGCAAACCTTTTACCCATATCATCCTGTAAGCTACTCTTCGTTCATCTCTTCTTCTCAGATAATCCCATACTATTTTAACACTAAAATAACCTCAAGGCTCCAATATCTAATAAGGTGTGTCAAAGGTGGCTTTATCTTTTCTATTATATATACTGCATATTTTTCAGGTAGCAATTCAAATAGCCTGTCCACATCCCATCTTCCGTCTTCAATGACATCATAGACATTAGGTACAGATTCACCAATGCCAAACTCCTGAAGAACTAAGAAGTATAATGCCCCTAGTCCTGTCCAGTTATCAAACCAAAATAGTGGATCCCATTTTTGGTTGCCAAGTTATTTGATGTTCAATCAGATCTCTACATTCCAATATTTTTCTCCATATGTGTGACCCTTTCGTCCATGGAACAGTTACAAAATTCATTTTTTTGCAATATTTCTGACTCAAGCTCCAAAGGCTTGGATTTGTTCTATAGTTCCACCAGAGCTTGCTGAATAATGCTTTAGATACATCATGTAGGGACCTAAATACTATTCCTCCTTCCTCGACCGGCATGCATAGTATGTTCCAAGATGTCTAATGCCTATTGGTTCCTCCTACAGAGATGCTCCAAAAGAACTGGGCAAATATCTTATGCAACCTATTTATTAAAGTGTTTGGAGGGTTGAAAACTGACAAGAGGTGTATAGGCATACACTGTCGTACATGTGCAATAAGACCAACTCTACCACCTATAGACAAAAGCTTACCCTTCCATGATTGTAGTCTATCCATTACCTTGGCGATCATGGGCCGATAATATTCCAGCTTTCTCCTTGTATAGAATATAGGGCAGCCTAGGTATATGATAGGGAATTCTTGTCTGTTAATCCTTGTAATCCTCTCCACCTTGCTAATCACTTCAAGGTCTTATAAGTGATACAAATATACAGCAGATTTGTTTTTGTTTACAAGCTGCCCAGATGCAGCTTCATAAGCACTAAGCACTTCTATAATCAATAGCAAAGATGTTTCATCAGAAGATGAAAATATAATCATATCATCTGCATATGCAAGATGATTGATTTTTGGGCTCCACTTTGGCATCCCATATCCATAAAAGTACGGGTTCTTATGTAGAACATTGAGACCTCTTGATAGTGCTTCAGCTGCTAGGGTAAACAGAGTTGGAGAGACAAGATCCCCTTGTTTTACTCCCCTAGAAGACTTGAAAAATCCATGATCTTCGCCATTTAGTAAGATGGAATAATAGTTGTTTGACACTATTCCAAACACCATGCCTATGAACCTTTCTGAAAAACCCATTCTTCTTAGTATCTTGGTAAAAAATAACCAGGATAGTCGACCATATGCTTTTGTCATGTCTAGCTTTATAATGACATTAGGTCCTGCTTTGGTTCTAAGACTCATATCAATCACAATATCCTGAGTCAGTAATATATTTTCTACTATGCTTCTCCCCTTAACAAAGCCAAACTGTTCCTCAGATATCGTATTAGGAAGAAATATCACTAACCTTTCATGTAGCACCCTTGAAATCACCTTGTTGGAAAAGTTACCGAGGCTTATGGGTCGCAGATATGAGAAAGTAGTAACCTCCTTTTTCTTTTATAACAGAACAAGATTGGTGTGTGTGACACACTTAGGGAGATCATGACCATTCAAAAATGCCCTCACCATGTCAAAAAGATCATCCCCTACTATGTCCCAACAAGATTGATAAAACCTGCCTGTCATACCATCTAGTCCACCTGCACTGTCTCTATTGAGTCCAAAACACTGCCACTTTGACCTCCTCTTTGGTTGGTTGCTTTATCAGTTTAGCATTCTGCTCTATATCTATCAGATTTGGAACACAATTGATAATATCAAATGATGAAGGGATGGCTATTTCAGCGAACTGCTCCTTGTAAAAATTAATAACTTAATCTGCAATTTCCTGCTCCTCTTCAATCCAGTTTCCTTGGCTATTCTGAATTCTATTAAGTTGTAGTTTCTTCCTTCTACCTAGGACTTGAATATGGAAAAATGTAGTGTTCCTATCCCCCTCCTTGAACCAGGTCATACCTGGCTTCTGCTGCCAGTACTTCTCCTCCAATGCGAACACTTCTGCTTGTACCTTTTGTAGTCTTTCCCTATTTATTTTTGTAGGATTAGCTTCAAACTCAATCTTATGAACTAAAACCTCCTCCTCCATTCTATCTATCTTCTAAAATATATCATCAAAAGTTGCTTTACTCCACAATGCTAGAGCCTTCTTTAATTTCTTTAACTTGTGATTGAAAAGGATGTAAGGACTTGCAGAAAAGTTAGCCTTCCAATTCTACCTTACCACCTCTTTAAATGATTCATTTTCCACCTAGAAGTTCAGGAATCTAAAAGGCTTCTTTATAATTGGAGCCTCTATATCACACTTCAACTGCATTGGGCTATGGTCTGATCCAATATTTGAAAGATGCTGCACCTCTATACCTTGAAATGTTTATTGAAATTCCACATTAGCTAGACATCTATCCAGCCTTTTGAAAATGCATTCTTCTTCTGCCCTTCCATTCCACCATGAGAAAATGCTGCCTTCGAAGCCAACATCAAAGAGGTTGCAAGTGTTAACACAATGTCTGAAGTCATCAATTTCATTCAGTGACACTCGAAGCCCACCAAACTTCTCTTCTTCATCCCATATTACATTAAAATCGCTACATACTAGCCATGGTACCTCCATATCCCTTGCCATTGCATATAAAGAATCCACATGTGATTCAGTATGAAATAATTGTAGTGTTAATTGTTGCACCATATTGTACATGATAGTTACCTCAAATACATCATCTATAAAAGCCCAGATCTTGTTGGAAACTTTTGAAATTGCCAAATCATGTTTTGTTTCTGTATCTTTCTAGCTTCTTTGCTTGTTGCTTAGGCTCCATTAGACCTATAAATTCATAATGATTCTGCCTATTCATTTTTTCAACCTTTCAAAGGCTTGTTGAGTGTTGACTGACCTTATATTCCATATGAGAGCGTCCATTACTGATTACTAGATTTAGTCAGTGTCCTCCTTGTTCTTTTTGTTGTTTCTTTCTGCCTTTTGCTGCTGATTTTACCTTCTCCATCTACCTAGGAGAAAGATATCCTCTTTTTGCTACATTTATAAAATTTGGAGTAGTTGATTCTTGATTTATGTCCTGTCATGTTCTATCAACTTCCTCACCTGCCTCATTATCTTCTTACACTCCTGCTGCAACATCCACTGTTAGGTTTTGAATTTTAGAGGCTAATGCATATTCCTCCCCTTTCTTTAACAGTTGCAATTGTCCTTGTTTCAATGAAACAGTAGCAGTTGCTGCAGCTGTTGATTGTTTGGATTGTTTTTCTTTCCCTTTTGCACTGGTTTCTTGTGGATCATTTGTTGGCTGTTGAGATTTGTCTACATCTGTACCTCTAAGATCACCTGTGTCTGGCCCTCTTCTTTCTGAATTCCTTACTCATGTGGCCTCATCTACCTGATGGTTAATGTTCTGTACCAATATTTCTGGTCCTCCTTTTGTTGTGTTATTGTCATCATTATTGCTCACATTGACAATGGGGTCCCTATTTACACTTTGTTCTACCTTTTCTTTCTCCTCCACAATTGGTTCCTTATATGTAGGCACTCTTTCTGGAACTTTCCCTTCTTCTGAATCATATTCTCTTTGATCAGACATGGTGTTCTCGGGCTATGAAGATGGTAACTCCAAACAATGATGCCCTTGGATGAGTTGGAGATATTTCAGCCCATGAAGGATGTAGTAGCATGTGGCGATCTTTCAGCTGTGCAATGTGGTATGTGGCAATCTTTCAGCCATGCAGGTGGTGATCTTTCAGCCGTGCAGATATAGTATATGGCGATCTTTTAGCCATGCAGGTGGCGATCTTTCAGCCGTGCAGATACAATATGTGGTAATCTTTTAGCTGTGCAATGCAGTATGAGGTGATCTTTCAGTTATGCAGGTGTAGTGTGGGGCAATCTTTCAGCCGCTCAAATGTAGTGTGAGGCGATCTTATGAGCACGTGATTTTTTCCCTATATGAGTTACTCCCATAAATTCAAAACAAAATAAATTTTCCATTATTTGCAATTTCGTAGATTTTTTAGAGCATTTTTGATAATTGTTTGCATTTATCTGTGCACGTTTAATTCATGAAAAATACAAAATATATTGCATTTATATTTAGGATTTAATTTTACATCTGTTAGATTAATTAGAAAATTAGTTATTTTATAAAAAATAAAAAAATCACAAAAAATAGTTTACTTTTGCACTTTTAATTTCAATTTTGGAATTCTTGTAGTTTTCCCTTTAAATTTTGTTTTTAATTATTTGTGGTAATTTTTAGTTAGAGTTAATTAATTCAATGTGGTAGGATAATTTGATTTAGGAATTAATTTAGGTTTTTTTTAGTTTTAGTTGAAAAGAAATTAGAAAAAAAGAAATGAGAAAGACTATATTTGGGCAAAACTTGTAACAACCCAAACGATTTTCCCCAATACCCATTTGATCCAGCCCAAACCCACGCAAAACTGGTCCAAACCCACTTAGGTTTAAACGATGCCGTTTTCTTGGAGCTTAATCTCAGTCGTTGATCTCATATGATCAGACGACTAGGAACTAGGGACCCTTTAATATTTAGCGGTCTGAGTCCAAGCGCCCCCTCGTCTCATCTCTCGCACTTACCATCTTTAGAGACGACTCACCAAAAACCCTAGCGCCGCCCTATTTCTCTCCGGTGGTGGCGCCACCTCCAATCACCCCCAAACTAACACCATAAAACCCCGTGGTCCGCTCTTTCCTAATATGTAACGGGTTTCCCTAGAATCTGTCTGGAACTCATCGAATATTGAATCGGAAGTTCGAGTCCTAGAAGCCAAATCCAAACCCATATATGCAGAGTTATTGCTCCAGTTCTCTGAGCTTTTAGGGTCAAGAACAAGCGAACAATGTTATTTGCGGATGAAATCGAAGTGTCAAGTCCCAGGTTCGAGCTTTAGTCAGCGAGTTATTCCTTCATTTCTTTGTTAGTCTCTCCTTCTTTTTCTCTGGTCGATTCAATTGAAACTCGACTAATTTTCTGGTTGAGAGTAGGTTATGTTCTTGTGTTCCTCATTAGTTTTATTTTCTGAAATTTGTTTCTTTGACTTCTTTAGTCCGTTAAGCTTGACTGATTTTCTAGTTTGGTTTTCTGTTAATCTCCTAGTTAATCTAATTAGGCCAATAACTTAGTTAATTTCGTGCTATGTGTTTAGGTTAATTTGTTCATTCACCCCTTTCTTGGTTTTGATTGTATCTTAAAAAGGTTTTCGGGTTTCTTCTTTTAAGGAAAATTTGGCTCAATCTTTTAGCTTATGAATCTCGGACTAATGTGGATTGGACTCTGAAAAATCAAAAAGCCCAATTAAGTGTAAATTCAAGCCTGTTTTATTAAGCCCAGGGTTGGTTCTATCTATTGGGTCAACTTAACCTGTATTTGATTGAAGGGGTAAATATCAGGGTTGTAAGGGTAGTACAGGTAATTGGATAAGGGAATCTTGCTAAAATGAAATTTACACTAGGGATTTCTAAGCTAAAATGAAAATTTCAGAAGGTTTTAAGTGCAATTTTGAACTCTTTGAGGTTGCCCTAGTGCCTTGCCTATAAAGGCATCCTAACTTGACTCTCAGGTCAGGGAGGAGGAGATAAAAAATCCAGAGAAAATTGAGACAGCTGAAAATTTAGTTAAAAAAACTGTTCCATTGATCTTTTCTATGGTTTTCTGAAGTTTTCCCATTTTCTGAAACATTTTTTGATTTATCTGGGGTTAAAAATAGATTGACCTTGGGTTTGTAGAAGTAAATTTGAGCTTGCCGGTTGGTTTACTATTCTATCGATTCTTTTGAGTGGATTCTTATTGTTTGAACTACCGAATATGGGTTTTTCTGCTGCAGATGCTCTACTGATTTCTTCCTCTTTTCTTTGCTCTTTCAAATATCTAGGTATCTACTTTGAACCTCAATGTTGTGAAGTGAACTTGAAGAAGTGAAATGAAAAGCTGAATTTGAAGCATGGCATTATTTTACTTTGTTTATTTAATATTATTGATTTGATTTTCGTTTGAAATCTGTTTGTTGTCTCGATTGATCGAATTCTGGTTCAAGTAAATGAGGTGCTATCATTGTGTTTGTCATAGGGCTGCTAGGAAACTTGGGTAACACTTTGTCCATTTGAATTAGTAGTTAGACTTTTGTATTGTATAATTGTACTTTAGCATGATTCTAAATTATTATGAAAGCTTGATTAACATAAGTTCTAGTAAAGCTTGGTTATAGTTTGTATTGCCTTTATTCTGAATTTTAATTGAAGCTTCAGTCTGCACTCAATTTTAGTTATCAGATCTCTTTGCTCTGAATTTTTGTTGAAGTTGTTGTCAGCTTGTTTCAAATGCTGAAGTTAAACTTTGGTTGAATATAAAGGGCTATAGAGTGAGTTAGATTTGGTGGAATGTGTAACAACTAAGAGATCTGATTGTTATTCACATGTTATTTCCATTTTTTATTCTGGTACTCACATATTTAAAAGAATGAGTTTAGGTTGGTTTTTAATCCAAATAATCAGCATGTTGTCTTTTGTGGATTCAATAGTATTAGTATTGAAAGGTTTTGATTTGAGTTTCCATGAGGAATTTACAAGTCCAGTTGTATTCGAATCCAAACATAGACATTTGATAAATTTAAAGTCAAACAGTTATTCCTGATAAGGTTAAAAATAGCCTAGTGTACTAGTTACTGATTGATAGTGAGATCTGTTGGCTTGTAACTAAGTGTGAAAGAGTCTTTTGCTTTCTTAAAGATTCGATACTGAGTCTACGATACTCATCCCTGGTCCTGCCTCATTTGGGCTCATTGAGTGTAGGGGCTTGAGAGGATCCGTAATTAAAAGTGGCCACCGTTCGGCTTTTGGGCTTGTCCTTCGAGCCCAATGGCTCACTCGGTGGTTATTGGTTCGTTTCAATATCCAAATTAGTCCAAATATGTGCATAATTTTAAAATCATGATGGTTAGATGATTAATTGGTGTTTGACGTTTAAAATCAGAGTTTTTAATTTGCTAAGTCAAGCTCATTCCATAGTAGCATTAGTAATTGGCATTAGTTGAGTGGCTTAAATAATGTGGGGTGTAAGAGTTGGGCCCAATGCAAGCCCAACTGAGAGTCAATCAAACTCAGGCATTTTTTAATGATTATCTCTTCAATTAGTTTCCTTATGCAATTGGTTCATGTGACGAATTTTTGTTAATTAATATGATTATACTATGAGCCCAAGGTCCTTAGAATTCCATAAGCTTTCTTTAGTTAATGGGTTGGGCCTTTGAAATTGGGGTGTGCATATTTAATAACAATTGCAAGGCCTTCGTATTAATTTCGTATGACTTAGATATAAAAGGACAAATGTTCGTAGTTTGCTTTAGGCCCAAATAATCTCCCGTCGTGGTTCGCGTGATATAACTGCGATCTCTAAAAACAAAAACGGAGTATACGTTCACGCAACGTCTGCCAGACTTTCTTAATAATAATAAAGGGTTATTAATTGTGGACACGTTCGTGTGACATGATTTTTAACGCACCAAACAAACGGGTACACGTACGCGTGACCTATTTCAAGATAATTTTTGTAATTAAAAGCAGTAAATGGCAAATGCACATAGGTTCTAAAATGAGTAATTAAATAATTTGATTAAGCCAAGTATGATCAAAGCGACAGTGCTAGAACCATGAAACTCAGGAGTGCCTAACACCTTCTCCCGGGTTAACAGAATTCCTTACCCGAATTTTTGGTTCGCGGACTGTAAAACAAAGTCAATCTTTTCCTTGCTTCGGGATTTAAACCGGTGACTTGGGACACCATAAAACTATCCAAGTGGCGACTCTGAATTCTTTAAATAAATTAATCCCGTTTTGATTGTCATTTTAAGTTGTAAAAAACTCCCTTATACATCCCTTACGGGTGGGGTAAAAAAGGAGGTGTGACGGCTGTGGCGACTCTGCTGGGAATAAGAACCCAGAATCTCTGGTTAAAGAATTCGAGCTTGTTTTATAATTTTTACTTGGCTTTATTTATTGTTCATATTATTGTATTTTTGTGAACCTTTGTGCTAATTATTGTCTATTTACTGCTTTAATATTATTTGAATTGTATATAACTGTCTTCTAACGCCACCCTTCTAAGTCTTTTGAAAATGGTGCACACGTTTGTGTGTACCGCTTTTTCTGTAGATATTATACCAAATAGAACGAGGCTGGGCAAGCGACAAGGCCCGGCAGACTTCAGTGCTCCCGGTACGTCGGCCCATCTTCGGTCGCAGTTGTCCGCTCGGGTACCCCAAGTCTACCAAAACCCCAGGATTTAAACCTAGAAAAATGCAACTTCACACCGGATCTCTAATAGGAACGTTTGTTTTGCATCATGTGCATTTGACTTAAGGGAGTCAACACAGGGTTGGGTCCGTCTAGGACAGATGTGCCCAAAATAACAGACCATCCTGATGCATTTTATGTGCTATGTGAACATTTATTTGTTTCGGCTTGCATGCTGACCGAACTATGCCAGTTTGATTCTCACCGTATGTGGGATATGTAGGCAACCCCCACCGGGTCCAACTTCCTTTTTCAAAAATATCCCAAAAAGAAATTTTTTTTATTTTTATTGTAAATAAGTAAGGTGATTCCATTTTTTTCAAAATATCCAAATGTCTCCAAAAGGGCGCCGAAAGGCTGTTTTTGCAAGAACAGCCGCCTTTGGTCATTTTTTTAAGGTTTTGGCTGGTTAGCGAACACAACCATAAAATCTTCTTCCTTGAGGTGCTGAAAGGCCGTATTGGCAAAGCCGGATATTTTTATGAACATTTTGAAAAATAGTGATAAATTTTTGAGTCAAAATGAGTCTTGATTTTTCTCCTGTTAGTTTTCTTTTTGAGTCTATTAGTTTTTATGGTAAAAATTCGGTAGGATGAGTCGTTATAATCAAAATAATTTATTTTTATGAAAAATTTGAAAATCCCAAAATATTTTATTATTTATTTATCCCCCAGAACTATACTGGGTTTGATTCATATGAGGTCATGATACGTAGGCAATCTCTATAGGATTTGACCGTAACCAAATGAAAAATAGGAAAAGAAAAAAAGAGGAAAAACAAGAGAGAAAAGAAAAGAAAAAGAGCGAAAATAAGAAACCGAGAGAAGTAAACAATGGCAAAACAAGAGGGAGAAATGAGAGAATAAAAACAAAGAGAAAGAAAAGGCAAGAATGAAAAAAAAAGAAAAAAAAAAGTTGCAAATGGAAATAAGGAAAGACGGGATGACGCAACCAACCGATCAAATGCATAATAGAAATGATTAACTGCTTAGGTGCATTCATGCCCCCAAAATGTGCGGTTGCCAATGTGTTAAAGCCCTAATTGCTAATAAGGTTGTTGTTGATGTATTGAGTCCATGCAAGTGGTTAATTGATTGGCATTCTAGCAACTCCCTTATACAACACTCGGTCCAAAGACAAGCTGAACATGGCCAACCAAGAATTGGAGGCAAGTATTGTCGATCCGTCAAAAGAGGTGGATGAATCGGAGGCTAATTTGAAAGATGAGTTATATAAGCTAAAGCAACAGATGGCAGAAATGTACCAGGTCAGGGCAAAGGGGCATCCACCACCGGTTTATCCCGCCAACCCTGCTTATATCCCACCATTGGCTCAACCTCAGGAGCCTCCTACTGTGAACTCATCTCCAGCCTTTCCCCTCTACCAACAATGCTATGGCACCACTTTCCAAACACTACCAGCTCCACCACCCAAACAAGCCTCATACTCTCCTCCACCAATCACTCCTATTTTTGTGGTACCTCCACATGCTACATTACACAGATCTTTCGGTGAGCCTCTGTTCCAGACTCACGACAACCAGTATTACCCCCTGGAGCCTACCTTCAAAGCTCCTGAACCATATTCCTACATTCCTCATTTTGATCTCCCAGCAGAAACTGAGAAGCCACCTAAGAATCCTGAGCAGGAGGAGATGTTTTAGAAAGTTAAGAGGTTGGAACAATCTTTCAGGAAAATGCAGGGGTTCGGTGGTCAAGTAAGCTGGCTTATAATGATCTATGTTTGTTCCCAGATATTCAATTACCAGCAGGGTTTAAGATGCCCAAGTTTGATTTGTACGACGGGCATGGTGATCCAGTGGCACACTTGAGAGGTTTTAGTAGCAAGATAAGAGGAGATGGCGGGAGATATGAGTTAGTGATGGCATATTTAAGTCAAAGTTTAAGTGGTTCAGCGTTGGAATGGTATACCCGACAATATCATGGTAGGTGGTACACATGGGATGATTTAGCCCAAGGATTCACCTGCCTTTTCCAGTATAATCTTGAAATTATTCCAGATGGTCTGTCCTTAATAAAGATTAAGAAAAAGCCGGTGAGAGTTTCAGAGAATATGGCTTCCGTTGGAGAGAGAAAGCAGCGAGGGTTGACCCTCCAATCAAAGAAAATGAAATGGTGGACTATTTCTCACAGGCCTTAGAGTCCACTTATTTCGATCATTTGGTGTCAGCGATAGGCAAGTCCTTCAATGAAGTGGTAAAAATATGGGGCATGGTAGAAGTGGGACTCAAGTCCAATAAAATCATGAGCTACTCAGCAATTAAGACAACCACCCAGGCCATTCAAAACGGTACTGGAGGTGTACTTGGAAAGAAGAAGAAAAAGGGTGTTGCAACAATTGAGCCAGGAGCTTGGTTCGGATCTAGGGGCCCATCACCTTACTATAACCAGCCTCGAACCCACCACCAAACTTAATCTCACACTCCATATAGCCTACCACAACACTACTATAAACTGCCAGATCCCCATTTTTCTGTTTAGGTTCGACGGTTGAGGGAAAGATTCAGTCGGGGATATATTGCTGGAGCTGACGATAAGGCCTGTTGAATTCACTATGGAATTCCAAGTGCTAGATGTGGCAGTTTCTTACAATTTTTTGCTGGGTTGACCCTAGATTCATAGTGCCAAGGCAGTTCCGTCTACCCTGCATAAGATGGTTAAATTTGAATGGGACAGACAGGAAATTATGGTTTACGATGAGGATAATCTGTGTGCCCAGAGTGATTCCATTGTATCGTTTATCGAAGTTGAAGACGACAAAGGGCCATGGGTCTATCAGGTCTTTGAAATAGAGTCCGTTGAAAAGATCCCAAAGGGGAAAAACATTCCAGTTCCTAAAGTAATAGCCGCATCAGTCATGGTAGCTTCTGGGATGTTGAAGAATGGCTTTGTGCCTGGCAAGGTTCTGGATGCCTCGCTGCAGGGCATCGTACATCCGGTTTATCTTCCTAGGAACCTGGATACATTTGGTTTTGAATTTAAGCCCACAGCTACAGACGTGAGATGAGCCCAAAAAATGAAGCAGAGGGCGTGGGCCCTTCCAAAGCCTGTACCATGTCTCTCCAGATCATTTGTCAGGCCCGACACCAAGAAATGCCCAGCAACAACTGTTCCCAGTTCTATGGTTGGTCCTGATAAGCAGTTGCTTGAAAGGTTTGAGAAATTATTCGACGAGATGAACATGGTGGAATCTAGAGAGGGTTCTAGTAAAGAAGATGTGCAATTCATTGGGTCAAGTGCAAAGATCAACAGTTGGGAAGCTACTCCTCTTCCTACTCGGAGGGAGTTTTGGTAGTCGGCTTTAATTTTTCTTTCAGTTTATCTGGATTATTCCAAGGTTGTAATTCAGATTCTATGTTTCATCCGTTTGGATGTGTTAAACCTTGTTATCTTTAATTTCAATGAAATGCAATTTCCCTTCTTCTTCATTCCTAATAGTTTTATTTTTGTTTTTCTTTTCTTTCTTGTACAGTTCTTTTTCTGCTGGTTTCAATGACATGACATACATGAGAAGTCTTTGGCCTAGTCTTAAAAGCTAATCTAATTTTGAAATAATAATACAAGAAATTGAGTGTGATAATGAATTGGAATATGATGATGATGATGAGGCCTTTAAAGAGATTAGTAAAGAATTAAGCCATTTTGAAGAAAAACCCAAGCCTAACTTGAATGATACAGAAGCAATCAATTTAACGAACCAAGATAATGTCCGGGAAACTAAAATAAGTGTCCGTCTTGAACCACAGCTCCGAGAGGATATAATTAAAGCACTGTTTGAATAAAAAGATGTTTTTGCATGGTCATTGAACTGACTTGGTGGTTCACAAATTGCCCACTGAACCGTCATCCCCCCCGTCAAGCAGAAGCTGAGGAAATTTAAAACTGATATGAGTGTAAAGATCAAAGAAGAGGTCACCAAACAGTTTGATGCAAAAGTCATTTGGATCTCGAGTATCCCACTTGGCTAGCCATCATTGTTCCTATGCCAAAGAAGGATGGTAATACCAGGTTGTGTGTTGATTATCGTGATCTCAACATGGTGAGACCAAAAGATAACTTCCCATTGCCGAACATCCACATATTGATTGATAATTGTGCAAAATATGAGATTGATTCTTTTGTGGATTGTTATGCGGGCTATCACCAGATCTTAATGTAAGAGGAAGATGCAAAAAAATATGGCATTCATTACGCCATAGGGAACATACTGCTACAGGGTCATGCCTTTCGGTCTGAAAAATGCTGGGGCAACTTACATGAGGGCAGTGAAAACCATATTCCATGACATGATACATGGGGAGATCGAGGTGTATGTGGATGATGTAATTGTAAAGTCCAGGAAGTAGTCTAACCATGTTAGAGATCTGAGTAAGTTCTTTCAAAGGCTTTGTAGGTACAATATTAAGCTCAATCCTGCAAAGTGTGCGTTTGGTGTTCTGTCTGGAAAATTGTTGGGATTCATAGTCAGCCGCCGAGGTATTGAATTGGACCCGTCAAAGATTAAAACTATCCAAGAGCTGCCACCCCCGAGAAATAAGGCTGAGGTGATTAGTCTGGTGGGGAGGTTGAATTACATCAACAGGTTTATTACACAGCTTACGACAACTTGTGAGCCTATCTTCAAGATGTTGAAGAAGGATGTTGCAGTCAAGTGGACAGATGAGTGCCAAGAAGCCTTTGATAGGATAAAGGGGTACTTGTCAAACCCGCCCGTGTTGGTCCCCTAGAACCAGGGAGACCTTTGATTCCTGTATTTGACGATCTTTGACAATTTATTTGGATGTGTATTGGTTTAGCATGACATCACCGACAGGAAGGAGCAGGCTATATATTATCTCAGCAAGAAGTTCACATCTTAGGAGGTTAAGTATATTCATCTTGAGAGGAAGTGCTGCGCCCTAACTTGGGTAGCACAGAAGTTGAAACATTATTTGCCATCTTATACTACTTACCTAATCTCTCACTTGGACCCGTTGAAGTACATATTTTAGAAGCCTATGCCCACAGGAAGGCTCTCAAAGGGGCAGATCTTGGTCACAAAATTTGACATCACCTATGTGACTCGGACTGCGATGAAAGCACAAGCATTGGCTGACCATTTGGCCGAGAACACGGTGGATGAAGAATATGAACCTTTAAAGACATACTCCCCGGATGAAGTGGTGATGTATATTGATGAATTGGAATAAGCCGAAAAGCCAGGATGGAAATTTTTCTTTGATGGGGCTGCCAACGTGAAAGGCGTTGGGATAGGAGCGGCACTTATTTCTGAAACAGGGCATCACTACCCTGTTACGGCTCAGCTTCATTTCTATTGTACTAACAACATGGCTGAGTATGAGGCATGTATCTTGGGTTTGAGGTTGGCTGTAGGCATGGCTGTCCAGGAAGTCTTGGTCTTGGGTGACTCGGACTTTCTGGTGCACCAGATTCAAAGAGAATGGGAAACACGAGATTTAAAGCTCATGCCATACCGACAATGTTTGCATGATCTTTGTCAACGGTTTTGATCAATAGAGTTTAGGCATATTCCAAGGATTCATAATGAGGTTGCCTATGCTTTGTCTACCCTGGTGTCGATGTTACATCATCCAGATAAGGCTTATGTGGACCCTTTGCAGATTCAGGTCCATGATCAACATGCTTACTATAATGTGGTAGAAGAAGAGCTTGATGGTGAGCCTTGGTTTCATGATATCAAGGAATATATCAGGATCCACTACAAGCCATAGGTAATCAAAAGACAACAATTAGGCGGTCGACAAGTGGCTTTTTCTTCAGCGGAGGGATTTTGTACAAAAGAACTCCAGATCTGGGATTACTGAGATGCATAGATGCTAGACATGCCATAACTATTATGACCAAAGTACATTCTGGAGTCTATGGACCGCACATGAGCGTGTACGTACTAGCAAAGAAGTTTCTCCGAGCAGGTAAGTATTGGCTCACTATGGAGCGAGATTGTATCAATTTCGTGTGCAAATGTCATCAGTGCCAAGTACATGGATATTTGATTCATTCTCTACCATCTGAATTGCACACAATGTCTGCACCGTGGCCTTTTGTTGCGTGGGGCATGGATCTCATTGGGCCAATTGAGGCATCAGCATCGAATGGGCACAAGTTCATTTTAGTGGCCATCGACTATTTCACCAAATGGGTAGAGGCCAAAACGTTCAAGTCTGTAACCAAGAAAGTGGTGGTTGATTTTGTGCACTCAAATATCATTTGTCGGTTTGGGATACCAAAGGTGATCATTACAGACAATAGGGCTAATCTTAATAGTCATCTGATGAAAGAGGTATGTCAACGGTTCAAGCTTACACATCGCAATTCCACCCCTTACCGCCCCAAGGCAAACAGAGCAGTTGAGGCAGCCAACAAGAATATAAAGAAGATACTTCGGAAAATGGTGGAGGGTTATAGATAGTGGCATGAAAAGCTGCTTTTTGAATTGCTGGGTTATCTCACTACTGTTTGTACTTCACCATGGGTGACTCCTTATTTACTGGTGTATGGCGCTGAAGCAGTGATACCCGTAGAAGTGGAAATCTCATCCCTTCGAATTGTCGCGGAGGTTGAAATCGATGTTGATGAGTGGGTCAAAATCCGCCTGGAACAATTGAATTTGATAGACGAGAAAATATTGGCAGCAGTGTGTCATGGCCAATTGTATCAACAGAGAATGGCAAGAGCATATAATAAGAAGGTGCGTCCATGGAAGTTTGAAATGGGTCAGCAAGTATTGAGACGAATCCTTCCACATCAGGCTGAGGCCAAAGGCAAGTTCGCCCCAAACTGGCATGGGTCGTTCATCATAACTAGAGTGTTGTCAAATGGTGCTTTGTATTTATCAGACATAGAAGGCAAGTATGTATAAATGGCCATCAATTTCGATGCGGTCAAGAGATACTATGTATTACTTTCTTTGGTTCAATTGTATGTGTTTCTACTTGGCATAGAAGATTGGAATGACGAAGGCATTTTGTTCTGCTATTTAAACACTTTATCCTTTGTTACCCCCTTGGAGCCTTATTTATTTTCTTTCATAACCCTCTTTCGAAATCAGTAGCAGAGATCGGAAATACAAGCATGAAGGATAAGTAAAGGAAAAATAGAGAAAAGAAAATTAATTAAAAAAAAAGGAAGGAGAAAAAGAAAAAAAGAGAGAAAAATAAAAAAACCAACAAAAGAACAAAAAAGAAAAGGAAAGAAAAAGAGAGAAAGAAAAGAAAGAGATAAGAGAAAATCACAACAAAAAAGCAATATCTATGACATGAACTACGTTTGACCTGATTCCTTTTAAGGATACGTAGGAAGCCTCACGGTTCAGTCCCATCAAAATAAAAACCCCCAAGCAAGAAACTGGGGTAGAAGTTGCGGTTGTTGTAGGAAATTTGATTTTGAAAATTGTAATTTTGAACCCATTTGAATTGTTTTGAGCCTTTTTTATACCTTTTTTTAACCCTGTCCAAAAACCCACATTACGGTCCAAAGAAAGACCTTCTGATCAGTCTTCGAGAAATACCAAGTCGAGCAAGTAGAGGTGATTCATGTCAAGGGCAACACTCTGGTCCGAGCGGGAAAAATGAAAAATAAAATATTCTTATTGGTAAAAACCCTAATAGGCACTGTAAGGCGACGCGCGCTGAGAGAAATAAAAATGAGAGAGTCATATTGGTGAAAACCCTCATGGGCAACGTAAGGCGATGGGAGCTGAGAGAAATAAAAATGAGAGAGTCTTATTGGTGAAAACCTTCACGGGCACCTTGAGGCGAAAGCGAGTTGAGATATGAACAAATGAGAGAGATCGGTTGGTGAAAACATTTCAGGGCACCGCAGGATGAACAAAGTCAAGGTTTGGGTGAAGAAATCAGGTTATGGAATTTCGGGGCAACAAAGTATGGCAACTGAAAGTTGGTTGGCTGGACATGCTGGGTTGATTAATCTGAAATGCATGTCATGATCAATGGTACCAGCTGTTCCACTAAGATAAGTCTCTTTTCCTTTTTTTTTCCTTTTTAGCAAATCGTCCGGTTTTGGATTTTCTTTATATTTAACTCTTAATGTCATTGCATTTCATTTCTTTTGGGGTTTTTTTCCCTAAGATGCTTCAAATTTCAGTATTGTTGAAAGCAAATAAGAAAGGATTTCAAAGCTCACTACCAACTTCCAGAATTGTAAAGGACAGTGTGGTCAGAACATACTAAAGATAGCATGATGTAAAGTGCTATATAAGGAGTCACCGAAAGTTTCATCGGTGGAATGACTTGGTAATTTCATGGGAGGTGCAAATGTTCAGATAAAGGGGTCAGAGATGTAAAACTACGATTTGGGTATAGACCACTCGGGTCATCAAAGGTCATGAATTTTGAAGGTCAGTCAGAAAGTCAAGCGGTTTAGTGACAGTTCGGGGAAGTCGGTCAAAACAAAACACGGCAGTGGAGAGACCTTCATCAAGAATTCCATCAACTAACCATCACATTTTAAACTGACAAGATTTTTCTTTGATTGAAACAAGGGCAAAAAGTTTTGGTGTTTCAAAGAAACCCTCCGTAAGGAAAGGCAAGCACCAAACAGGTTTGACCGTAAACTCCCAGGACCCGGCTGGATAAGATTTAATTTGAAGTTTTCAAGACCCTTATGGAAAATGTGACCTAGTTTAAAGTTCAAAACAATCATGAGTAGAAAGATCTAGCATAAGTCTTTCCCCAAAGAAATATAAATTGGTTTCAAAGTTCGTATGTTTGAGATAGGATTCAATTAGGAGTTTTCAGTACCCCCCTGAATAATGGGACCTAGCTTTAAGATTTCCATTAGATAACAAGATTTAGTGTAATATCTATTGTAGGGAAGTATAATTCACCCATAAGAGTTCTGTTGTAGGGTAGTATAATTCAACAGTAAAAAACGTCACTTTTAAGATAATACTTGATTTTCGGGACCCTCCTAGATAATGGGATGTAGTTTAACACCCTCTTAGATAACAAGATTTAACGAAAGTCACACTTTTAGAAGTTATAACTTATATTTAAAATTGTCGTTTAATTAAGAGTTGTCAGGTGCCTCCTGGATAATGGGAGCTAGCTTTCAAATTCTTCGAATATTTGGTAACATGATTCAGTTTAACACTCACATATGTGCCCAGCCACCAAACTGGGGCAGAAAATTTTCTTTATTTTGTCTATTTTTGTTGAAATCAGGTACCCACTTGGAGAACAAGGAGAAGAAGTTCATGTTTCAGCAATCAGGCACCCACCTAGAGGGCAAGGGAATACAATTCAAGTTTCAGCAATTAGGTGCCCACCTGGAGAGCAAGGGAATACAATTCAAGTTTTAACAATCAGGTGCCCACCTGGAGAGCAAGGGAGTACAATTCAAGTTTTATCTTTCAAGTTCTTATTGATATTTGGTAATATCATTCAATTTAACCCTTACATATGTGCCCAGCTACCAAACTGGGGCAGATTTTTTTTTTTTTTTTGTCTATTTTTGTTGAAATCAGATACCCACTTAGAGAATAGGGACAAGCAGTTCTAGTCAGCAGTTAGGCGCCTACCTGGAGAGAATAGGAATACAATTCAAGTTCAGCAATCAGGCGCCCACCTGGAGAGCACGGGAATACAATTCAAGTCAGCAGTCAGGCGCCCTCATGGAGAGCAAGGAAATACAATTCAAGTTTCAGCAATCTGGTGCCCTCCTGGAGAGCAAGGGAATACAATTCAAGTTTCAGCAATCAGGCGCCTACCTGGAGAGCAAGGGAGTACAGTTCAAGTTTCAGCTTTCAAGTTCTTATTGATATTTGGTAACATGATTCAGTTTACACTCACATATGTGCCTAGCTACCAAACTAGGGCAGAAATTTTTCTTTGTTTTTGTCTATTTTGTTGAAATCAGGCGCCCTGCTGGAGAGCAAGAGAATATAGTTCAAGTTTCAACAGCCAGGCACCCACCTGGAGAGCATGGGAATACAATTCAAGTTTAGCAGTCAGGCGCCCACCTGGAGAGCATGGGAATACAATTCAAGTTCAGCAGTCAGGAGCCCACCTGGAGAGCTCAGGAACACACTTCAAGTTTTGGAAGTCAGGCATCCACCTGAAGAAAAGGGAAAGCATCTCAGATTATAATTCAATCGACAACAAAGGAATTTCACCGGGATAATACAAGTCAACATGGCAACAAGAGCTGCAAGTTCAAGTTTGAAGATATAGATAGGATTCTTGTAATGCATAGATCACTTTTTTTTTATTTTTTTACGGTGTAATAAGGAGTTCAGAAAGCAGTATCAGCATCAGCAACAACAGCAAAATCACAACTTCATGGTAGTCCCAGCTACCGAAACTTCCTGAACTATACTGACCTGATTCCTTTATAGCCAAGGATATTTAGGCAACCTCGGAAGTAGGGTGCAGTCAAATCTTTTAAAAATGCTTCCCACGGAGTGTTCAAACGGGCAAAAATTACTCGTTTCTGCTCACTTTATCTTTGCACAAAAACTCTTCGTGTGTCCGAGCAAAGAGGGGCAGCTGTGAGCACGTGATTTTTGCCCTATATGAGTTTCTCCCATAAATTCAAAACAGAATAAATTTTTTATTATTTGCAATTTCGTAGATTTTTTGTAGCATTTTTGTTAATTTTTTGTATTTGTCTGTGCACGTTTAATTCCTGAAAAATACAAAAATATGTTGCATTTATATTTAGGATTTAATTTTACATTTGTTAGATTAATTAGCAAATTAGTTGTTTTATAAAAAAAATGGAAAAATCACAAGAAATAGTTTAATTTTGCGCTTTTAATTTTAATTTTTGAATTTTGGTAGTTTTCTATTATTTGTGGTAATTGTTAGTTAGAGTTAATTAATTCAATGTGGTAGGATAATTTGATTTAGGAATTAATTCAATCTTGGAGCTTAATCTCAGCCGTTGATCTCATATGATCAGACGACTAGGAACTAGGGACTCTTTAATATTTTAATGATCTGAATCCACGCCCCCCTCGTCTCATCTCTCACACTTACCATCTTCAGACACGACTCACCAAAAACCCTAGCGCCGCCCTAGTGCTCTCCGGTGGCGGCGCCACCTCCAATCACTCCCAAACTAATACCATAAAACCCCCGTGGTCCCCTCTTTCCCAATATGTAATGAGTTTCCCTCGAATCTGTCTGGAACTCGTCGAATATTAAATCTGAAGTTCAAGTCCTAGAATCGAAATCCAAACCCGTACATGCAGAGATATTTCTCCAGTTCTCATGAGCTTTTAGGGTTGGTTTTGTCACGAAATAACGTTGTTCGCTTGTTCTTGACAAAGAACAAGTGATTGACATTATTTGGGGATGAAATCGGAGCGTCAAGTCCCAGGTTCGAGCTTTAGTTGGTGAGTTCTTCCGTCATTTCTTTGTTCATCTCTCCTTTTTCTCTAATCGATTCAATTGAAACTCGACTAATTTTCTGGTTGAGAGTAGGTTATGTTCTTGTGTTCCTCGTTAGTTTTATTTTTCCAAATTTGTTTCTTTGACTTGTTTAGTCCATTAAGCATGACTTATTTTCTAGTTTGGTTTTCTGTTAATCACCTAATTAATCTAATTAGGCCCATAACTTAGTTAATTTTCGTGCTATGTGTTCACTACAATAAAATGCCTTATCTAATACCAACTTTTAGGGACGAGTTAATAATCCTGTCGCAAAAAATAAATTTATTTGGATGAGATTATATTGAGGTCCCTAATGCTTTATTTTAATGGGACGATATTAAATCTGGTCCCTAAAAAAATTAGTAACTGATCCCAAATTATAATTGAGGGGCCTTGAGGTGAGAAAGTGCCACCAAAAATTATACCAAAATATTGGAAAACTATTATTTTTTTAAAAACATGCGCCAAAGCTAATTAATTTATTGAAACAAAAGTCTAAAAACTGAAAAACTCTATATTTTTTCCAAAAAAAAAAAAAGCGCGTACAGATTTTCCCTAATTCTCCATCTAGCTCTAGAGCCCACATCGGTTATCTGCGTCTTCTCAAAATTGAGATTGTGAATTTCTTCCCTAATATCCATCTTGCCTTTGAGATTAATCCAAGGTGTGCCTCCTCTTTCAAGTTGCTCCTTTTCTTCTCTAAGTTGTTCTAAATCGCTGATTGTTATTCCAGTTGTTCTTGTTCTTGTTCTTCTTCTACAACTACTACTTCTCTAACATCAAAAAACTGGTAGTTTCGTACTCTAGTATTTTTATTTTGTATAATCAGTGGAAAGATTATTGGGTACCCGCTACCATCTTTCTATCTAAGGTTTTGTACTCTGGTATTTGAGTTGGTTTCCTAATTAGATAATTCAATTTCTGAAGTGTATTCAAGTTTGTGGCATATTAGTTTTATGTATTCAGTGATAGATTTATCGAGCCAAAACAGGGACTAGCATGTATACTGTCATATTGCAATGTTGATTTACATCTAAAAAAGTACTGTCATATGTGATGGAACAGCGTGTATGCTGTCATATGTATTTTAGTATACCTAAAAAATAATAGCATCTAGAAAGAAACAGTCTTTTAGTTGCGTGCAACTGATTTGTATGATAAAGACTATATGTTGATAAGATAAGAAAATTCAGTAGGTTGACAAGAAGTTATTAATACTTTCTTTAATTATTCTTAAGTTGATCAGAAATAGCATCCTAGGACATATCTATTCTCATTCCATTGGGTATTACAGATATCGACCTGAGCTGATTGAGAAAGATGTACATTTAAAGTCTTGTCCTGCTTCATCTATGTAGAAATCCTTGGTCTGGAGAAAAGCAGTTGCTGTAAAGAACTCCATTTAGTTGTAGACCTGTTTTTCTTAAGTTTATTAGTTTTTGCATATTCTTTACGTGGATAAGAGAACTGACTTTTTGTATGCATTTATCCCTATGCATTTTGTACTTCTCACCAACTCCATTGAGCTATCGATGGAATTTGAAGTCATAGGTCTGTTACTTTATTTTTTTAGTAATCATATCATATAACTTATTTCTTTACAAGCTCTGAATTACACACAGAACATACATCATGTGGAGTAGAAGAACCTTTTCTTTTAAGTCCTAACACAACTAGTGACAAACTGAAATCTTATCTTCTTGAGGGCCGAAAGAGCATTTTCCATGTTAACTCTTGCATCAGGTGACACTAAAGTGCAACTCAAAGCTAATTCCATAATAGACAACAAACATTGAATCTTAGCTTCAATGTCCTTCCTCTGGCCTCAACAAATTGGTATCCACAACTTGACCAACTCCACTAGGAAAAGAATCATTAATCCAACATCTTAGACTCAAATCTTCAGTAAACATATCATCACTTGGCCTCATCCTAGTAAATGTTTCTATCATCATAATGCCGAAACTATAGACATCACAATTTTTGGATACTATTTCATCCTGTCCATACTTTGCAATCAAGGGGGAAATTTTGTTACTTCATGACCTAAAGTACTCCTTATTACCAGAATAGCAATCCTATGAATTATGAGGAGATAGTAGGTTTTGAGAATGACATGAAAAGGATAGTTCGAAAACTAATTCTCTTCCATTCCTCCCTTTAGATGAGAATTGAAAATTGTTGCAGAAAAGATTGTTTCAAAACGAAGGTTGCCCATCTGAACTAGAAGATGCGAGTCTAGCAGTTGTAGAAAGATGCAGAGGACTGCCTATAGTGATTATTTTAGTAGTTAGAATAATAAAAATATAAGTAGAAGTATGTTGATAAGAAGTTATTAATACTTTCGTTAATTGTTCTGTTCTTCTGAAGCAAAGTTCAATTTTTCCATTGAGTCTATGTTCTTAGGAAAAATAATTTACTTTGATGTAAGGATTGCAATTCCTATTCAAATTAATTGTGTCGTAAAGTATACTTTTTACGCATTTCTTTGGTGTAAGTATTTATTTCGATCTCGGAGCAAGCTATAAGAAACCATGTATGCATGTTTTAGGAACCAATATCATTAATTACAAGTTAATTTATAATCTTTTATCTAGATTAATGCCATCTAATTGTATATTGCAATCTGTTAACTGAAAATAGAGGAGCCAAGTCCACTAGAGAGTGAGACCTTAGAGTTGAAACTAGTTGTGTGCATCGTAGTATTTTTCTTATCTTTTATCTTATTTTTTTAATATAATTTTTATTTACTCTCTAAGGTTATGGCAGCTAGTAAGCAATGGATGCAACTTGTTGATAATCGGCTCGATGACGCCTATTTAATCGGAGTGCAAAAGTTTTTGGATTATGCTTTTCAGAAAACAGGAGAAGAATATGAAATACGATGTCTATGTGTCAAATATTGTAATACAACTTTAGGAACTCGTAAGACAGTTGAGACACATTTGAAAGCATATGAAATAATTAAAAATTATACTTTTTGGTATCATCACGGGGAAAATTTAGGTGAGCCACTGTCAGAATCGGAAGATGAAGTACAAGAACTGTTGAGAGATCTATATCCTAATATTGATGGAAGAACTGTGCACACTGATTGTGATGATTTAATTGAGGAGGAACCAGATATTGAAGCAAAAGGATTTTACAGGCTATTGAAGGATTTCGAGCAGCCACTGTACCAACATTCAAAAGCTTCAAAGCTTTCCTCTTTGATTAAATTGCTTCACATCAAAAGTATAGATCGTTGGAGTAATGAGTCATTTACAATGTTATTGAAAATGTTAAAAGAGGAATTGTTACCTGATGGTGCCGAATTGCCAAAATCATATTATGAGGCAAAGAAGATAATTCAAGATCTTGGCCTTTCCTACAAGAAAATTGATGCTTTTACTAATGATTGCATGTTATACTGGAAGGAGGATAGCTTACTTGATTCTTGCAAAGTTTGTGGTGCGTCTAGATGAAAAATAGATAGACATAGCGGGGAAACAATGAATAAAAAGGTAAGAAAATAGCATCAAATACTTTACGCTATTTTCTATTAAAGCCTAGGCTTCAGAGATTGTTTATGTCTACAAAGACATCTACTTTAATGACATGGCATAAGGATAAAAAATTTGATGATGAAATAATGAGGCACCCGACTGATTCAATGGCGTGGAAGTCGTTTGATGAACTTTATCCTTCCTTTGTGGCTGAGCCTCGTAATGTCTGACTTGGACTTGCCGGTGATGGATTTCAGCCATTTCAAAATTCAAAAATCTCATATAGCATTTGGCATGTGGTTCTTATTCCTTATAATTTACCACCTTGGTTGTGTATGAAACAAGAAAGTTTTATTTTGTCATTGCTTATTCCAGGTTCAGATAGTCCACGAGATGCAATTGATACATATCTTCAACCTTTAATGAGGAATTGAAGGAGTTGTGGGAAGTTGGCATTGAGACTTTTGATGCATCATCTAAACAGAATTTTAAGTTGCATGCTTCTTTGTTATGGACCATCAATGACTTTCCAGCCTATGAAAATTTATCTGGATGGAGTATAAAAAGAAAATTGGCATGCCCGTGTTGCAATAAAGAAACCTCCTCAATTCGATTGGCTAATAGTAAGAAGAAATTCTTTATGGGTCATCGACGCTACCTTCCTCTTAGCCACAAATGGAGGAATGACAAGGATTCATTTGATGGAAAGAGAAAAGGCTCCCACAAAAAATGCGTTCTGGTATTGAAATTATTAATCAAGTGCAAGATCTTGAAGGCATACAATTAATAAAGGATCAAAAGAAAAGTAAGAAGATATCACATGAAAATCGAAAGGATAATTGGAACAAGAAAAGTATTTTTTTTGAACTTCCATATTGGAAGTCTCTCTTGTTGCGACATAATTTGGATGTTATGCATATTGAAAAAAATATATGTGATAATATTATGGAAAAAATCATGAATGTCAAAGGAAAGACCAAGGATACAATTAAAACACAATTAGACTTGCAAGACATAAATATTAGGCCGGAATTGCACCCCATCCAAAGAGGGGAGAAAGTTGAAGTTCCAACTGTATGCCACACATTGCCTCCCGAAAGTAAGCACAAATTATGCCAATTCCTAAAGAATTTAAAGGTTCCTGAAGGGTTTTCATCTAATATTTTTCAATGTGTGAATCTGAAAGATCACAAGATATCTAGGTAGAAAAGTCATGATCGCCATGTTCTTCTACAACATATACTCCCCCTTGCACTTCGTGGTATGTTGTCCAAAGAAGTATGTGAACCGCTTATTGAATTATCTTTGTTCTTTAATGTGCTTGGATCAAAGGAGTTAAGGGTTGATGACTTGAAACAAATTGAAGCGCAAATTCCCATAACGCTTTGCAAGTTAGAAAAGGTCTTCCCTCCTTCATTTTTCGATATCATGGTGCACTTGCCTATTCATTTAGCTAGTGAAACTGAGATTGCTGGACCTATTCATTATTGGTGGATGTATCCTGTGGAACGATGGTTATATTTTTTGAAATCTTTGATTCTAATAGGGCGTGTCTAGAAGGCTTTATTGCAGAGGTCTACATTGTAGAAGAATGTATGACTTTATGTTCACAGTATCTGCATAAGATTGACACAAAATTCAATTGACCTGAATGAAATTATGATGGAGGTTTTGAAAAATCTAATGGAGGTTTATTTATGTTTTATCAACCCGGAAGTACTCTGGGAGCTAAAGAACAATGTGAGCTTGAAGAAAATGAATTGGAACAAGCACATATATACATACTGAAGAATTGTGATGAAGTCATACCATATCTCGAGTATGGCAAATTCCTTCATATCGTCTCACTTTTCTTATTTCCATTATTGTAATTTTTTATATGACATTTATGATTTAATTCAAATTTGTAGAGAGTTTGCACAAACACAGAATGGAACTGACAATTTATTGAATGGTTTAAAGTTAGGATGAGTAATATATAAAAATCAAATTTGAATTTTTAATTTTGTATTACTAATTCTAAATTATTCAACTTAATCTTATTGATAGGTTGCACAATTGCATAAAGGAGATGATAGTCTGATCATGGAAGATCTGCTCTCACTTTCACGTGGTCCTACCCAATATATGATACATTTTAATGGTTACATTGTTAATGGATATAGATTTTATGTAGAAGACTATGATAAAAATTTAAGGACTCAAAATTGTGGTGTTGTTGTAGTTGGCGAGAATGATAAAGATACTGAGAACGTTGATTACTATGGAATATTAACAGATATGATTGAATTGCAATTTCTCATGGATAGAAGAGTCATTTTATTTTGATGTAATTGGTTTGATGTGTATTATAAAATAAAGAGAGTTAAAAAAGATGAGTATGACTTCGTGAGTGTTAATCTAGGGATATTTTGAAAACAAATGAGCCTTTTATTTTAGCGGAGCAAGTATCTCAAGTGTTTTATGCTATTGATAACTCCAACAAAGGTTGGCATGTAGTGAGGAAATATCAACCTCGTGATTCCTATGAGATTGTAAAACAAATGGATGATGATATTGTAAACTTAGGAAATCCTTCACAAAAGAAATGAAAAAGAACCGATGAGGTGAAGTATCTATTTATGAATTAGTATATTCATTGTTACATATACTGATGGGATGATTTCATTCAATACTATATTGTCACATGTTGTCTAACTATTCTTTACTTTTGGCTCTTTGCAGGTTCAATATGAAACCATCAAAGACTGAAAATGAGGTAGAATCAACTATGAAGAGTACAACCAAATATGCATTTGTCCCGCCGGGTGCTATAAAAAAGGGACAAGGATGAGGACGAGGGCTTAGATCTTTGGTTAAGAAAGAGAATATGCCAATTAAGAGTTTATTTCCTCAAACTAGTGATCTTGTTAAGCAATACATCCAAACAATAGAAACAAGTAAGATATTTTAAATCTACTATTTTTAATGTGTACAACTAAATTTTAATGTTTAAATATTAGTAATATGATTTTGTTTTGCCAGGTGCTATTGGGAAGGGATGAGAACAAGGGCTTAAAAGATCTACCATGTCTGCTAGTCAAGGAACGGGAACGATACATAATAACTATATCGTTCTTGAGAAAGAGTATATGCAAATTGATATTCCATTGCCTCCATCTACTGATCAAGTTAATCAATATACCCAAGAAGTTGAAGCAAGTAAGTTTTCCAAATCTGTGGTATTTTTAATTGCATATATTACTAAAATTAAATGACAAACTAAAATTGTTTTTTGGTCTAGGTTCTATAGGGAATGGACGGGAGCAAACTACTAGATCTTTGTGCTCATCTTTAGGGATTTCTAAAAGCACAAGATCGAATTTTACCATGTCTTCTAACTAAGAAATGCTAACAATGGATAAAAACTCCTTGGTTTTTTGGAAAGAGCATATGCAAACCAATATTTCATTGCCTCCATGATCAAGTTATGCAACACTCTCAAGCAACTGATACATGTATGATATTTTGAATCAATTTGTTATTAATTTATAGAACTGAATTTTATTGCTATACTTTTTACCAAATTATGTAGTCGTAGGTTCCCCATCTAATCCTAGAAAGGTAAAGAGAGTTCGAGGAAGGAACAAGTGCAAAGAAGTTGCATCACTTGAAGTTGGACAAAAGCTGAAAATAACCTTTTACAATAATCGAACAGTTGGAACAAATAGCAAACTGTTTTTGAGGCACTTAGGAAGAATCGTTTGTGACCATAATATATGTCTGTTGGGAGTATCATCGTGGAATGATATTAAAGAAAAAAAGCTGAATCACATGTGGGCAGCTATTGAGGTAAGCAAGATATTTATATAGTGAAGATGCATATCATTTAGTTGAATACATGTGTTCCTATTTGAGCCTCTATGTGTTCTTGTTTGTGCCTCTAATTCATAGTACTGTATATATGTTTAGTAGACACATATGGCAATAGATCTAGCCTCGTAGAATCGCACGCACATGAAGATATTTACATGATATTTCTGTTGTGTGTGCTGCTTGTCCTCCAAATTTCGGAGGTGATCCTTGCATGTACCCTTGACTGATGCAAATCATAATCAGGTATTGTTTGCGTTGGACTTAATCTTCTCTACATAAAGGTGCATCACTAGGATTCTCCACAAAACTCTAAGTTTTGTTTCGACAATTACGACATAGGACCATAAGATGTTCATAGTACTTGTTTATATATAAGTAAAACAAGTGTAGAATTGATGAAGTTAGACACTTCTAACATGTGGATATAACAGAACTGAAGCACTATACACAATAGCTGTACTGTTAGATAAGGAAATTTATTTTAGTAAACATTTTGAAATTTCTTTACTAATGTACATGCCAGATTTATTATGAATTAGACATTAGGATGACTACTAGCTAATAATTAACCAACTACTTTTGCCAGTACTTTGCCTAAGGACCAATAGAAGCGCATCAACTGAAAGATCTGCATAAGCTGATAAAATGGCTTACTTTACTTTACTTCAACCTCTTTCTAAAGCGTATCAACTGAAAGATCTGCATAAACTGATAAAATGACTTACTTTACTTCACTTTAACCTCTTTCTAAAGTTTTATTGCCCACATAACTGCATAAGTATGTCATCACCGCTCAACTCTTTGAAGCATATCAGTGAAGCAGCCTGATTTAGTTGCCCTTCACCAAAAGAAAAGAAGAAGGTGGAAAAAAGGAAGGGATAGAAATAGATAATTTTCTGTTTTGCTTACAGAAAACAATGATCAACCAACCCACAACTGTTAAACCAAAGGAAGCAGCTAAATTGTCCCTTTTGCTGATAAAACTTTTCGCATAAGAAAAGTGCACATTTTTAATTCAGTAAGACCATTGTTATTCTTATTCCAAGTCTTTGTTCCACATCCTATGAAGGGAAGACTATTAGACATTTAAAAAGGAATACATGCTTTAGTGTCTTTTATCATGATACTCAGAATAGCACTTATCAGTGATTTTAGTAAGACTTGATTTTATTGTAGGATAAATTTGAGAGTGTTGACATGAATGATCATCATGATCATATCTTCGCATGGATGAAAGAGTTATGGAATAAATGGAGAGGACACTTGCATGCAAAATATGTGAAGGATAAGCCAATTCAACAAGCTCTTAAGAATATTCCAAAGGGAGTAGACAGGAAAGAATTGGGGTGGTTAATAAAAGAACATTTTTCTTCGAAAAGTTTTCAGTTATGCCTAGTGATTTAATAATCTATTTTGCTAAAGCTTCTGCAGCCTGATTTCCCTCCCTAGCACTTAAGTTGAAAAGTTGATATTTCAAGAGCTTATGTCAGGGAATATGAAATCAGATGCTGATTGTTTCAAGAGCCCGATTTCCTTCCCTAGCAACTCAGGCTCTTTCTCTTTGTCCTGATTGTTTGATTTATGCATTTGAAAATATCAACTGTCGGATGTTGTCTTGTCTGTAAGCTTTATTTCTTTATAAAGCCTCTTTGTTACCTTACATGAAAAGATGCAATTATGGATTGGTTTAGCTGTGAATTTCCCTTCCATTTTTTGCTCGGTGTTAGTTTTTTAAGGTGAGTTTGTCAGTTGATCTTGCTTATATTCTACTTCTTTCTAGTTCAGATTCTGACTGTTTATTGGAACTGGGGGCATAGATGAACTTGCAGTGGAGAGCTGTTGCTTCCTCAAAACCTTCTGCTGATCCACTTTCTGTTAGATCCTTCTAGCGTAAGGGAGAAAGCAGGAAGAAGATCAGATGTAGCTATATTTGCTTGATCCCACCTCGGGACTTGTAGGATATAAACATTTTTATTAATGAAAGTAGCCTTTGAGTAAACAAGTCCACATACAGATTCTGTTGGGGTCAATAGATGCTCATCAGGGTTTAATTTCTTACATTTAATCTTAATGTTTCACAAATATAGGCGAGAAGCAATAGGAATACGGCAAATCGAGCTAAGTTAAAAATGCTTCATCATATTGGTAGCAAGCCTATTCGTGAGATCATTTAACAAAAGGTATACATTTTGACAATTATCATAAAATTTCGATTTTCCTAAGAAAAATATTTACGAGCTATTATTTGACATGTTCGCCTTTGATGTAAAGGGCGGAAAAGATGGCAACCCACCGGATTTGGCAAATATTTTCTTTGAGACCCGTAAGAAAGATAACACGCTTGTTGAACCTGAAGCAATTGAAAAACATGTATGTTTGCTAAATTGAATATGTAAATTACTTGAAATTATGGTGGATTCAGATTTTAAATGTGTTTTTATATATTTTGTAGGCTAAAATCGAAGAAATAGTTCAAGCTGATCCATCTATACCTAGCATAGAGATTGTAAAAAAATGTTGTGGACCTCAAAATCATAGCCATGTGTTTATATTTGGGGGTGGAGTGAAGGCGAAAGACTTGAAAGGTGGAACTTCTTCAAAGACTAAATTATTGTTCACGCTACGTTCAACTCGAGAAGAAAATAAATGTTTGAATGAGAAAAACAAATCCTTGAATGAGCGCTTGTCTACCTTAGAAGATGAGATGAAAGAAATGAGGAAAATGAGAGAGTACTTCACTTTTCAACAATCACATGTCCCGCTTACGGCGACATTGCCTGTTTCAACTGAATGACCACTGTTTTTGTCGTCTGACCAAGTTAGTCACAATATACCCAACTTTTTAATTTTTATTCATGATTTGCGTATAGTCAATTTCTATATTACAGATTTGTTTGACTTCAACCTTCTAAAAGGAAAACGATTTGATCCAATTGATCTACAAAGTAAGCCATCTGTAGAGTTATAAGAAACTAATTCATCAATGGGATTGATATTTTCCTCGACAGCTTTTACCAATCTTGAAATACCAAAATCTGTGACCAAAGCTATCATGTTATAATCAAGAAGAATGTTGCTCAGTTTTAGGTCATATTGCACGACTTTAATGGGTGAAAAATGATGGAGATAGGCCACCCCTTCTGCTACATCATTGCAAATTCTAACCACTTGAGCCAAATCCAATTGATGTTTCAGTCCATCACTCGAATACAGATGGTTTTCTAAGCTTCCATTTGACATCAATGGGAAAACAAGAGCTTTAAAATCCGGCCCGCTACAAGTTGTAATAATCCTAATCAAATTCCTATGTCTAGTCCTTTTCAAGATTTGGCATTCCCTTTTAAAGCTCTCTCCAGCTATTTTTGAATCAATTACTTTGACAGCTATTCTCATGTTATTTCTTAACCCTCCCTTGTAAATTCGCCCATGTCGTCCTTCTCCTATTAGGCACGAGCTACTAAAATGTCATGTCGCTTCAATAAGCTGCATATGAGATATTCTTGGGTACTTTTGCTCTTTCCTCTCAACTTGTTCTGTATCTTCAGCTACTTTACCTATCCATTGGCTCCTGAATTTGGATCTTAGGACCAAAGGGTTGCCAATAATGCAAAATATGGGAGTTATAAGCAATGACAGGAGGATTGTGATTATGAAATGGTGACCTCTCTTTTTGTGGCAACTTTTCATTCCTTGTATTGTTTCCTTAAAGTAGAGACCCTGAAACAGGTTCACGAATACCATCAATGTCTACTGGAGGAGCAGCAATGAAGGCAATAATAAATATAGAAGTTGCCATTGATCCACAAAGCTGAAAATTTCCCAAGAAAGAGGTGACGGTTAATGATGAAAATGCACCAGTATCTGCCACGTTCCCGGGGAAATGGTTGTAGGAAAAATTGAGCTTTTGCAAAGTTGTTGATACTTGAAAACTTTGTGGTATCTCCCCACTCAACACATTGAACGAAACATCAAGTTCCTTAAGGTAAGGCAATCTTCCTATCGATGATGGAAGAGCGCCTTCTAAAGAATTATGCAATAGATTAGGGTATTCAAGAGCAATGCAGCTACCAAGTTGTGAAGGGACAATAGCAGTTACAAGGTAAAAATTAAATAATAACAACATAGTTAAGTACCTCCCGTCGGAACATCTAGTAGCCAATAAAAAAGAGGATCTGACGCATCAGTTAACCTAGTGATGTTGTTTGTTCATATTGGTATCTTGAATGGTAAATCTCGTATTGTCTTATTGGAATTTATCAAAACAAAGTAAGATTAACCATCCCAAAGCTTTTCTAATTAATTTTTTTAATATCTTTGTAGCCTTGTTGATGTTGTTTGATAACACCTGATGATTTTAGACTGCTTTTGGGTAAGCTATTTAACTATTGCTCATTTTAAATTATACATGTTATTTTACCAATAGTTATTTATCATTTTTTCAATCTTTTGTACTTACAAGTATTGAAGATTGAAGCTACAAGTCAAGATGCAAGCTTAGAGGATGCACAAGCTCATTATTATTTTGCTAAAAATGTTATGCAAAAATTGATATCATAGTCTAGCTCAGGATGATAGCTAAGTTTTTCTTGGTGAGGTGTTGAGAAAATATAGAGAGTAACATCACCATGGGATTTGAACTTGATACCTTATCTTTTTATATCTAGATTTTTCAATAACAATTTAATATTTATTGATAAAAATTACTTTTTGTGGCAATGAGCTTTTAGGACTACTCGTGGCTTTTTTAGAGACCATGAATACGATCGCTAAATTACAAAATTATTTTGAATAGGGACGTCCTGTCTAAACATAATCTTGGACCAGTTAAAGGTTGGTCGCGAAAAATGGTAAGGAGGGGAGGTTTTTTGTCTGTCTCGAAAAGATAATTTAGGACCAGTTACAATTGGTTGCTAAAATGATTTAACGATGGGAATGTATATATTTTTCATCGTCTATTAGGGACGAAAATGTAGTCTCTAAAAGTTATTCACGACCAGATTTTTTGTTCATCTCTAAAAGATAATTTAGGACCAGTTATAGTTGGTCCCTAACAAGATTTGATGACGGGAATATACATTTTTTTATCGTCTATTAGGGATGATAAATGTAGTCTTTAAAAGTGTTTCATGACCAGGTTTTTCCCCGTCTCTAAAGTTATTTAACGACCAGGTACTAAGACCCATCGTTATTGACATTTAGCATTGGAGGCTATTACAACGGGTTACGACCGACATCTTCCGTTCGTAATTAACCTTTTTAGGACCATATTTTAGCTTTTAGGGACCACAATTCCCTTCCTTAAAGGCTGTATTTCTTGTAGTCGTTTAGGTTAATTAGTTCATTCACCCATTTCTTGGTTTTGATTGTATCTTAAAAAGGTTTCCAAGTTTCTTCTTTTAAGGAAAATTTGGGTCAGTCTTTTAACTTATGAATCTCGAACTAATGTGGATTGGACTCTGAAAAATCAGAAACCCAATTGAGTGTGGATTCAAGCCTCTTTTGTTAAGCCCAGGGCTGGTTCAATCTATTGGGTCGACGTAACCTGTTTTTGGTTGAAGGGATAAATATCAGGGGTTGTAAGGGTAGTTTCGCTAATTGGATAAGCGAATCTTGCTGTAACAGAAATAGGAAGCTTCTTAGAAGCTGAATTGGGGACTGTTTTGAAATTTTGAATTTACACTAGGTATTTCTAAGCTAAAGTGAAAATTTCAGAAGGTTTTAAGTGCAATTTTGAACTCTTTGAGGCTGACCTAGTGCCTTGCCTATAAAGGCATCCTAACTTGACTCTCAAGTCAAGGAGGAGGAGATAAAAAATCAAGAGAAAATTGAGGCGGGTGAAAATTTAGTAAAAAAAAAAAACACTGTTTTATTGATCTTTTTTGTGGTTTTCTAAAGTTCTCCCATTTTTTGAAACACTTTTTGGTTTATCTGGGGTTAAAAATGGATTGAGCTTGGGTTTGTAGAAGTTTGGTTTGAGCTTGCTAGTTGGTTTACCATTCTATTGATTCTTTTGAGTGGATTCTTATTGTTTCAACTACTAAATCTGGGCTGTTCTGCTGCTGATGCTCTGCTTATTTCTTCCTCTTTTCTTTGTTCTTTCAAATATCCAGGTATCTACTTGGAACCTCAATGTTGTGAAGTGAACTTGAGGAAGTGAAATGAAAAGCTAAATTTGAAACATGGCGTTATTTTAGTTTGTTTATTTAATATTATTGCTTTTACTTTCATTTGAAATCTGTTTGTTGTCTCGATTGATTGAATTCTGGTTCAAGTAAATGAGGTTCTATCAATGTATTTGGCATAGGGCTACTAGGAAACCTGGGTAACACTTTGTCCATTCGAATTAGTAGTTAGACTTTGGTATTGTATAACTGTACTTTAGCATGATTCTGAACTATTATGAAAGCTTGATTAACATTAGGTCTAGTCAAGCTTGGTTATATTTTGTATTTCCTTTATTCTAAATTTTAATTGAAGCTTCTGTCTGCACTCAAGTTTAGTTATCAGATCTCTTTGCTCTGAATTGTTGTTGAAGTTGTTGTCAGCTTGTTTCAAATGCTGAAGTTGAACTTTAGTTGAATATAAAGGGCTATAGAGTGAGTTAGATTTGGTGGAATGTGTAACAACTAAGAGATCTGATTATTATTCACATGTTATTTCCATTTTTTATTCTGGTACTCACATATTTAAAAGAATAAGTTTAGGTTGGTTTTTAATCCAATTAATCAGTATGTTGTTTTTTGTGGATTGAATAGTATTAGTATTGAAAGTTTTTGGTTTGAGTTTCCATGAGGAATTTGCAAGTCCAGTTGTATTCGAATCCAAACATAGACATTTGATAAATTTGAAGTCAAACAATTATTCCTGATAAGGTTAAAAATAGCCTAGTGTACTAGTTACTGATTGATAGTGATATCTGTTGACTTGTAACTAAGAGTGAAAGAGTCTTTTGCTTTGGTAAAGACTCAATGTTGAGTCTACGATCCGCATCCCAGGTTCTGCCTCGTTTGGGCTCATTGAGTGTAGGGGCTTGAGAGGATCCGCTATTAAAAGTGGCCACCATTGGGCTTTTGGGCTTGTCTTTCGAGCCCAATAGCTCACTCGGTGGTTATTGGTTCGTTTCAGTAGACAAATTAGTCCAAAAATGTGCATAATTTTAAAATCACGAAGGTTTGATAATTAATTAGTGTTTGCCGTTTAAAATCAGAGTTTTTAATTTGCTAAGTCCAGCTCATTCCATAGTAGCATTAGTAACTGGCATAATTGAGTGGCTTGAATAATGTGGGGCGTAAGAGCTAGGCCCAATGCAAGCCCAGCTAAGATTCAATCAAACTCAGGCATTTTTTAATGATTATCTCGTCGATTAGTTTCCTTATGCAATTGGTTCATGTGACGAATTTCAGTTAATTAATATGATTGAACTATGAGCCTATGGTCCTTAGAATTCCATAAGCTTTCTTTAATTAATGGGTTGGACCTTTAAGGTGTTCCGTATTTAATAACAATTGCAATGCCTTCGTATTAATTTCGTATGACTTAGATATAAAATGACAAATGTTCCTAGTTTGCTTTAGGCCCGATTAATCTACCATCGCGGTTGTGGACACGTTCGCGTGACATGATTGTGATCTCTAAAAACAAAATCGGAGTATGCGTTCGCGCAACTTCGGCCAAACTTTTTTAATAATAATAAAGTGTTATTAATTGTGGATATGTTCGCGTGACATAATTTTTGAAGCACCAAACAAATGGGTACACGTACTCGTGACCCGTTTTAAGATAATTTTTCTTAATTAAAAGCGGTAAAAGGCAAATGCACATAGGTTCTAAAATAAGTAATTAAACAATTTGATTAAGCCAAGTATGATCAAAGCGACCGTGCTAGAACCACGGAACTCGGGAGTTCCTAACACCTTCTCCCGGGTTAATAGAATTCCTTACCCGAATTTTTGGTTCGCGAACTGTAAAACAAAGTCAATCTTTTCCTCGATTTAGGATTTAAACTGGTGACTCGGGACACTATAAAAATATCCCAGGTGGCAACTCTAAATTATTTAAATAAATTAATCCCGTTTTGATTGTGACTTTGAGTTGGAAAGAACTCCCTTATACATCCCTTACGGGGTGGGTTAAAAAAGGAGGCGTAACAGATCTTTCAGCCAAGCAATGCAGTATGTGGCGATCTTTCAGTTGTGCAAATGTAGTATGAGGCAATCTTTCAGCTATGAAAATGTAGTGTGAGGCGATCTTTCAGCCATGCAATACATTACGTAGCGATCTTTCAGCCGTGCAGATGTAGTATGAGGCGATCTTTCAGCAGTGCAGATGCAATATGTGGCGATCTTTCAACCATGCAGATACAGATGGAGATATCATTTAGTCTCGAAAGGCAGAATGGTAGCCTTATGCAAGTTAGAAGGCAGAATAGTAGCCTTATGCAATACAGATACAGATAGAGGTAGAGCTTAACCTCAAAAGGCAAAATAGTAGCCTTATGCAAGTTGGAAGGCAGAATGGTAGCCTTATGAAATGCAGATGCATGTAGAGCTTAATCTCGAAAGGCAGAATAGTATCCTTATGTATGCTAGAAGGCAGAACGGTAACCATATGCAATGCAGATACAATAGAGGTAGAGCTTAACCTCAGAAGGCAAAATAATAGCCTTATGCAAGTTGGAAGGCATGATGGTAGCCTTATGCAGTGCAGATGCAATAGAGGTAGAGCTTAACCTCGGAAGGTAGAATAGTAGCCTTTTGCAAGAAATAAAATAGCAAAAGACAGTAGAGCTTTCTTAGATGACAGCAGATTGCGGCGTTGTGATTCCTGGGAGCATTGTGACATGCGGAACATTATAGGTGCGCGCTTATAGCAAATGTTGGCAAGTGTAACGGTTCAAAGAGTCGTATTCTCGAACAATGTTTGTTCCATAAGCGTGTAGTATATTTTAATGATTTCGCAAACCTTGTGCCTGCATCCAAAGAAAAATCGTGAGTTTTGTAAAGGGGGAAATGTTAGTTCGTATCCTCGTTGGCTTTGCTTGATTCGTCCTGCTTTGCTCTAGTGATACCATTTGTATCATTGGGGTGGCGTTGCTAAATGAAGCAGTTTCAATAACAAACATGCATGATTTTGTAAAAGTATGACATAAATGTATAATTAAAATAGTTTTTAGATGAACCGACGACTGTGAAGTGGTTTGAGACATTGTAACCTCTCTTGCAATGGAATTTTAAGGGTCCACCTCAAAATTCTTCCCTAGTTTGATGGGTTGATGTTTTTGACTGTTGCTCGAGCGGTGATCGGCTAAAATTAATTCAGAATTTTTAGGGTCCTCCTCAAAATTCTGCCCTAGTTTTCAATTTTGGGGGGAAATGAAAATTTTATTAATTTGTGACTGAACCCATAGTGCTGCCTATGTATCCCCTCTTAAACGAAATCAGGCCAGGCGTAGTTCAACTTACATCATATAAGGAAAGCATAAAGATTATACATAGTAACGCTGGAATGCATCTTAATTGATCGGTTTTCGCCAGACTTCTCCGTCCATTTCTGCAAGTATGAGGGCTCCTTCTGTCAAAACCCGGTGAACTATGTATGTGCCCTGCCAATTGGCAGGGAACTTCCCTTTGGCTTTATCTTGATGCGGGAAAATTTTTTTTAACACCAGCTGCCCCGGTGTGAACTGTCTTGGCCTGAATTTTTTGTTGAAGGCTCTAGACAATCTGTTCTGGTAGAGTTGATCATGGCAAACTGCATTCATTCTCTTTCCGTTTATAAGGGCTAGTTGCTCGTAGCAACTCTTCACCCACTCTGGGTCGTCGAGCTCAGCTTCCTGTATGATCCTTAGGGAAGGAATTTCTACTTTGGTGGGGATGACGACCTCTGTACCATAAACCAGCATATAGGGAGTTGCCCCGGTTGATGTGCAAACTGTGGTACAATACCCCAATAGAGCAAATGATAAATTTTCGTGCCACTGTTTATGCTTCTCTATCATTTTCCTCAATATCTTCTTGATATTCTTATTGGCGACTTCTACAGCTCCATCTATTTGAGGCCTATAGGCTGTAGAATTCTTTTGTCTGATCTTGAAAGTTTCACACATGGCTTTCATCAAGTTGTTGTTGAGATTGGACCCATTATTAGTAATGATTAACTCTGGAATTTCGAATCAAAAAATAATGTGGATGCAGACGAAGTCTGCCATGACCTTCTTAGTTATTGCTTTCTAGGATGCTGCTTCGACCCATTTGGTGAAATAGTCGATGGCTACTAGGATAAACCTGTGTCCATTGGAAGAGGTACGCTCGATTGGTCCAATAACGTCCATTCCCCAGGCGGTGAATGGCCACGGTGAGCTTGTTATGTTGAGCTTGCTTGGAGGTACCTTTATCATGTCTGCATGTATTTGATAGCGATGGCATTTCTGGACATACTAGATGCAGTCTATTTCCATAGTCATCCAGAAGTAACCAGCCCGGAATATCTTTTTTGCTAAGATAAAACCGTTCATATGTAGATTGTAGGTCCCAACATGAATTTCCTCTAGTAGATTGGATGCTTCTTTTGCATCAACACATCTCAGTAATCCTAAATCGGGAGTCCTTCTATACAGGATACCTCCCTGTGGAAGAAGTTGTTGGACAATCTACGAAGTGTGTGTTTCTGAGTATGATTGGCAAGCTCTGGGTACTCTCTTTTTTCCAAGTATTACTTGATATTATGAAACCAAGGCTTTCTGTCTGCTTCTTCTTCAACATGGGCATAGTAAGCTAGCTTATTATGGATTTTTACTGAAATAGGATCAATGAAATTCTTGTCCGGATGCTGTATCATAAAAGATAGGGTAGCCAATGCATCGGCAAACTCATTCTGGATTCTGGGAACATACTGGAATTCGGTCTTTATGAACCTCTTTCTCAATTCCTGTACGTGATGCACATACGGAAGTATCTTGGAGTTCTTGGTGGCCCATTCTTCTCGTACCTGATGTATAAGTCTGAATCTCCAAACACTATAAACTCTTGAACGTTCATGTCAATGGACATTTTGAGTCCTAAGATGCAAGCTTCATAGTCAGCCATATTGTTGGTGCATGAGAACCTGAGTTTGGTAGACACTGGTAATGATAACCGATTTTGGATATCAGGACTGCTCCTATGCCAACTCCTTTGAAGATTGATACTTGACTGAAGAACATTCTCCGACCGTCATAGGGTTCTGCAATGTCTTCTCCTATGAATGATACCTCTTCATCAGGAAAATACATTTTTAGGGGTTCGTATTCTCCATCCACGGGGTTTTCGGCAAGGTGGTCTGCCAGTGCCTGTCCCTTGATCGCCTTCTGAGTCACGTAAATAATGTCGAACTCACTCAACAAGATTTTCCACTTGGCTAGCTTGCCAGTGAGCATGGGCGTCTGAAAGATGTACTTCAAAGGATCCATCCTTGATATGAGATACGTAGTATAGGCACAGAAGTGCCTCAACTTCTGAGCTACCCAAGTCAAAGCACAATAGTATGTTCTAATAGAGAATACCGGGCTTCGTACGGGGTGAACTTCTTGCTGAGATAATAAATGACTTGTTCCCTTCTACCTATTTCATCATGTTGCCCCAGAACGCAGCCGAAAGCTCCATCTAGCACTGCAAGATAAAGTAATAAGGGTCTACTTGGCTCGGGCAGAACCAAGACTGGTGGTGTTGACAGGTACTCCTTGATTCTATTAAAGTCCTTTTAGCAGTCATCTGTCCATTTGGTAGCGGCGTCCTTCTTTAACATCTTAAAGATTGGCTCACATGTAACATTAGACTGTGCAATGAATCGACTGATGTTGTTCAGCCTTCCAGGCAACTCATCACATCTTTCTTGTTCTTTGGTGATGGTAGTTCTTGAATGGCTTTGTCCTTTGATGGATCCAGTTCTATTCCTTGGGGGCTCACAATTAACCCGAGCAACTTCCCAGCAGGAACCCCAATGCACACTTTTTGGGGTTTAGTTTCAGGTTGTACCTCCACAACCTATTGAAAAACTTTCTTAGATCTTCTATGTGGTTAATGGCTTTCTTGGTTTTGATGATAACATCATCCATATATACCTCTATCTCCTTGTGTATCATATCATGGAAAATGGTGGTCATGGCCCTCATGTAGGTAGCCCCTACATTCTTCAGGCCGAATGGTATCATTTTGTAACAATATACTCCCCACGACGTAATGAAAGCCATTTTCTCAGTATCTTCCTCATCCATCCAGATCAGATAATAACCAGCGAAGAAATACACGAATGACTATAGCTCATGCTTGGCACAATTGTCAATCAGGATGTGTATGTTCGACAAAGGGAAGTCGTCCTTCGGACTGGCCAGTTGAGATCCTAGTAGTCAACATAGACTCTAATCTTCCCATCCTTCTTTGGTACTGGCACAATGTTGGCTAACCATGTGAGGTACTCAACCACCCTGAGAACCTTAGCTTTGATCTGTTTGGTGACTTCTTCCTTGATTTTCAGACTCATATCAGGTTTGAACTTTTTGAGATTTTGCTTTACCGGTGGACACATTGGATCGATTGGTAGTTTGTGAGCCACAATATACGTACTCAGACCGGTCATGTCATCATATGACCAGGCGAATATGTCCTCATATTCCTTTAGAAACACTGTGTATTCTTTCTTCTCTGACGGCGATAGGTGAATGTTGATTCGTGTTTCCTTGACGTTTTCTGCATCTCCCAGGTTAACAATTTCGGTTTCTTAGCTCTGTTCTCAAAGTTCTTAACTTCTTTGAGAATCTCATCAGGTATGTCATCTTCTTCTGAATCAATGTCCATTTGTTGCGTTATCTCATTGCATGTCACAGTCATTGGTTCATAAAGATAAGTAATAGTAATGCAGTATTGGTAAATTAATGAGGAAAATGATAAAAATAAATATTAATTCATCAGAAAAATCAAACATGCTTTTGATAAATTGAATAATTTTTTCAAACATTGAAGATCTTATTACGGAAATTGAGAAATGCGAAAAGAAAATCATTCAGTAAATAAAGCAGTGACTAGTCCTTGTTTTAGCGTTGCTACCCCGAGGCTAGTCGAGCTCTAGTTGTCCTGATGGTCCAATTATTGAGATGTGCCCCTCTGCTTACAGCTTGTATGGAAGGACCTTCCTCCACCTCCTCCTCAAGAATAACACAACAATCTATATTATTGTCCTCTAGAAAAAAGTTTTTCACTACCGCGAGTGCTTCTTCTTCATTCGTCCCATAGACGACATCGTCCTGTTGGAAAGTCTGCTCCAGATATGGTATTGGTTGCTCTAAAGGGTAGTAAGGACCACACCATGGTGGCGACCAATTATTGAACTCTTCCCAAGTGTATTCATATCCCAAACCGAAGGTAGTGCCATATTTCTTGAGTTTTATAGGCTTAGAGATCCCTTAGAGGTTCTTTCCGAATCCTTTACCAGGTCCGTACCCACTCCAATTCAATATAACCTTGATCTTGTTATCACACCATTTGTCTTTTTCCACAACATTGACCCGCTCGATGTGATGTTAGGTTTCTCCACCCAGCTTTCTTCTTTCCCGAATCGCTGGAATGGTCTGGAAACTGTATGTGGGTTGCTGCCGTCACTGTGAATGATCACTTCCTGGTGATTCCATTCAAACTTTACTGTCTGATGCAGCGTTGATGCTATAACCCCAACAGCATAAATCTATGGTCGTCCCAACAGCAAGTTGTACGACGCTGGTACATCTATTACTTCAAAATCGACCTCGAACCAGGTTGGTCCCATCTACAGACATAGACTAATCTCACCAACAGTGGACCTCTGAGAACCATCAAAAGCTTTAACATTGATTGCTCCATGCTATATATTATGCAGCCCTTTACCCAACTTCTTGAGTGTTACCAATGGACATATGTTAAGGCTGGAACCTCCATCAAATAGAGTTGATACCGGCAAGACCCAGCCAGATGATGTCTGCTGGTTGGTAGTGAGAGGACTCTTAGTACCTGCATACCCAAAAGAGGGCGCTGGTTAAAAAACAATCATTTGATTTTCTTTCTTGCTCTCCCTTAGCAGCGGGAAAGGAGTCTATCTATCTGCCTAGCTTTGGTAGATTTCCCCCAACGCAATCCACAGAAATTCCACGAATCCCTTGGTGGATAAGTCCGACGACTCAGCAGCAGTGCGGAATTGAGTTTCTTGTCTGGTGGATCTGATCTATAGTTAGGGGGCAATACATACCAAAAGGTTCGAATTCTGGTGATAAATAGTCTTTGCATTGTACGGTGATATGTAGTGCTTTGTTATGACCTAGCACTTCAGGCAGCTGCTCGTCCTCATAAAAGGTGATCTTATGGCTTTCCAGCACTTGTCCTACCATATTATCCATTTCTCCGCCAGTGATGTTACTTGGTACGTATGCTTCACTCAGCTCCTTCAACAGAGCATTCTTGTGTGTCTTGGAATTCTGTAGCAATGAGAGGATGGATATTTTTGCTGGCGTCTTCTTTAACTGGTCGATGACCGAATACTCCTTCACCTGTATTTTCCTCCAAAGGTCGTCTGGACCTGTCTCAATGAGGGGTGGCCAATTGGAGGCCTGCTTTCTTGTAGGTGTTCAAGTGTATAAACTCTACACATTCTTGTCATACCGTGGGATGCGACAGTCTCTTCAATTATGACCTTAGCTTTCCTTCTTGCCTCGGCTGTATAATCCCACGGTACAGCATTTGTGTAGAATGCCGGACATCGCCACTGGGATTGGCGCGGCTATCTTCACTTTGAATGGAATATGTGCCTTGGTTGGCAAGACCGCAAGATCATATGGTGCTGGTTCCTTTGCTAATGGCGCTACTTCAAACTCAAGAGGTATAGACATATCTACCTCAGTGTCCTCAAATGGTTGGATCTTAACTATAATTGGATTGAGAGTAACTACTGGTTTCTTTGGGTCATCGCATTCTACGATCAACCCCATCGATCCCTCGGGATCCCAGTCATCCTCTACTACTATCTTATGAATACCCCCATCTTTATGGTTCGACAGAGGGTTGTTATGGATGTTTAGAGTGGCTTCCTTTGCCTCAATGAATTTGTTAACAATCAAGGACTGTATCTTGTCTTTCATCGATGGTGTGCCCTTTAATGCCGAAGTGGTATGCACAGGAATTTTTTTTGTTAACCTACTAAGAAGGGTTCTCGGTGGTTGTAGCAAGGACGGGGTGACATAACTAGCAACTTTGAGTCTTTAGTACAACTGGTTGATGGGCTCGCCAATGGTTGTATACTATTTTTGAGGCCTTCGATCAAAATTAGGTCGGGGTCTAGGGAAATTTTGGCTTGCATGGGGTGATTGATAATGGGATAGTTGGCCATTGTAAGCTTGGTAGACATGAGCGGGTTGGGAGTATTTGGGTAAGGTAGGTTGATATGTAGGAGGTGGATATAACTAGTAAGTTGGTGGTGGAGCTTGGTAGGAGGGTGCTTGTTAATTTGGGGTTGGCTGGTATGTGACTGGAGGTGTTTGATAGGCTTGGTATTTAAGGGGAGACTTGGTCCTTTGTGCAACCATCACGGCCCCTACGTCTCTTTTCTTAGACACACCACCAGACTGCAAGGGCTTATTTGTATCTTGCAAGGCCTCGAAGTTTCTAACTATACTACTCTTAATACCTTCTTCAATTCGTTCCCCCATTTTGATAATGTTCGAAAACATAGGGTTCTCAATCATCATCGATCGTTCATAGTATTGTTAATCTTGATCCTAGACAAAGAACTTGTTCATTTGTTCTTCTTCTAAGGCGGATCTAGCCTTAGAAGCTTCGAACCTCTAGCGAGTAGCATACTTGCGATATGTCTCTGTGGGCTTCTTCTTTATATTCTCGATATAGAACACATCTGGTGCGTTCTCTGTATTAAACCTGAACCTGTCCATAAAGTCAGATGCCATACCTACCCAGCTCAACTATTTCTTAGGATCTTGGGTGATTTATCAAGATAGCATATCACTTTTCAGACTCCTCATAAATAGCTTCATGTGAATCTTTTCATCTATTTCTACTCCGACCAGCTTGTCGCAATATGTCCTTAGATGGACCCTTGGATCACCCATACCATCAAATATTTCAAACTTAGGAGGTTTCTACCTCTCAGGCAGTTCGACATCATGCTGTATGCGGAGGTCCTCATAGTTCAGCTCTTCGATCCCTTTGGTTCCCTCAACACCATGCATTCGACCGTTTAATTTCTTAAGTTTCTCGGCCAAGTTCCTGATGAGCAGATCCTTTTCATCCGACTCAGGTATGAAAGATATAGGTTGAGTGGATTGTGGCATGGTCTCCATGCAGATGTGATTGTTATGCTGGCCTGGGGTATGGGTGTGGAAATGGTCATTTGCAGAGTTTTGAGGTTCTGGGATGAGTAGTGGAGTGTTGTTTGTGGTATGGCAAGTGTTACATTGGTTCTTTGGTGGAGCAGTGGGATCATTTTGTTCTTTTGTGATATTTTGAGGAGGTGTAGGGTTTTGAACATTGGGGAATCTGGCGTCTGGGGTGTTGAGGGATAATGATAGGTTGGCCAGATTTCGTACCTGATTGAGCTCTTCTTGGAACTTCAACAATTTCTGTTCAAGTTGTGACACATTCTCGTTGGGAACCCGAATACCATGGCCATCAGTGGCCTCTTCTATGTTCTCTTTTCTGATGTTGTTCAAATCCTCTATCTTGCTTTTGTTCTTGTTCTTAACTGGACTAAGAGGAGGAGTGGGTGGAGGGCCCCTGGATCTCGTGGAATAAGATGATGATGCCAGAGTGCACGAACTAACCTTTGGGGAGGGGAATAACAAAACAAAAATAAAACAAAAGGTAACCAAGTTAGTAAGGATCATAAAATGTATTGTAATATTTAAACACATAGTGCAGGAATGTAAAGCGTGTCCTAATTTAGGAACCTCGTTGTGCCCGAGGTGGGCCTAGCGACAAATTGATTTGGAGAACTTGGAATACTAAATGCCTCATTTTATTGATAAAAATAAGACGAATCCCAAATCGACATTAAATAAATAGGAAATAAAAATTACTTATGTCCATTGGCCTTATTACATTATAAAGAGAAAAAGATAAACTCCTATCTACTTGGCCCCAAAAGGACCTTCCCCAGATTCAGCATCCTTGGCTCCATCGAATAGCTTCCCTAACTCGCGAAGTCCCAGCAAGAGGTATGCTCTGGCTAGATGTCCTCCTTCGATCCCTTTAGCCTCTTTACAATCTTAAACCCTTTTGAGAAATTTTCTTTCCAGTTATAGCAGAGCTGACAATAACAATGAACCACCTAGCAAAGGCATACTTACAACAGGTTCAAAATCCACGCCAAGTAAATGCCATGGAGGGTGTTAACATGATAGGGAACAAAAGAAGACAAAGAGGTCAACAAAACCAAGGGAATTCAGATCAATTTGAAAATGATTGCGGTGGATTCCAAGATGATAGTTATGATGGGCAGAACGAAGAAGTGCAATATATGAACAGTTATCAGAACCAAAGGATAAATTCTTCTAACCGACAACTATGGAGACCCAAATGCAATTAGGGCAATCAACAACAAAGGAATAGTAATTTGGGAAACAACAACCAAAATTCCAATTGGGGCAATCAGAACAATAATCAAAACAATCAGGGAAATTGTAATGGCAACAACAACAACACGAGTGGTAACAACAATCAGGGTGGTTAAAATAATGTCAATCAAGGAAACCGGGGGCAAGGCTTTCAAAGGTCCCCAATGTATCAACAACCGAACAATCCACCCCCATTTCCATCCCAGGGTCCTAGTTCTTCCAACAATGACATGGGGAGAATTGAAATGATTTTTGAATAGATGATGAAAAAGAATGCGGATTCTGATGCTTAGTTGTCTTCCCACAATACTTCAATTAGGAAATTTGGAGGTTCAATTAGTCCAAATCTTACAGCCCTTGAATACTTGCCCTAAGGAGGCTCTACCAAGTGATAGGATAGTTAACCCGAAGGGTGGGAACAATCATGTTATGGCGGTAACTACAAGGAGTGGATGAGGCAGCGATATGAATGCCTCTAAAAAAAAGAAAATTTTGAGTGATGAAGTTGAGTTGCAAGAAGATAAAGTTCCTTTGGTGGTTGAAAATGTGATTGATGAGAATGTGAATGACGAAGTGAGGATTGATATTCAAGAAGCCATGGTGGAGACTCAGAATGACGTGAACCCGTCTAGGGAACACGTTATAGACATGCCGGAACCAGTTGTGCCTAAAGACAAGGCTCCTTTGCGAAGGCCACCTCCACCTTATCCTCAATGGCTCGCGAAGCAAAAAAATGAAAATCAGTTTAAAAAGTTTATTTACATGATGAAGAGCTTATCCATTAATGTGCCTTTGGTAGAGGCTCTAGAACAAATGGCGGGCTATGCTAAATTCATGAAGAACTTGGTGACAAATAAAAGATCCATGGACTACAAAACTATCAAGATGACCCACCAAGTTAGTGCAGTTGTGCACTTAATGGTTCCGAAGCTAGAAGATCTCGGTGCTTTCTATTGATACCCGATTTTTCCCCATATATTTTATATTCAAATATACTTTCAAAATAACATATGTATGCAAATATGAGCATGATCGAGTGTTTTATTATTTTTTCAGTCTTTAAAAGATTTTTAAACCAATTAATTACCCCCTTTTAACAGTATAAAATCAATAATTATTCCCAAAAATTATCAATTTGTTGACTCAGTTATTGTATTCTCATATTTATACTAATATATAGCTAAGGTAATTTTTGTACTTTTTTTAAAAAATTGATATTGGCATTTTTAAAGCTAAATTGCACTAAATTGTAATTTTAGCTATTTTAAGATTTAATTGCGTTTACAGTTATAAATTTGATTCTAGTATTTTTAATTTAATTTATATATTATTTATTAATTTAGTACCTTTAATTTGTTTTCAGAAATCATTTTATGATTTTTTTATAAAATAAAAAAGGGAAAATGGCTTTTTAAATACTAGCCCTATACCATTTCAATTTTAGCCTAAAATTAGCCCCCCAATTAACCCAATTTCAACCTCAGTTGGACCGGCCCAATTCCTAATATTACCCACCCCTGATCCAATTAATTCAACCCCCCCGACTCCCCATTAAATATAGGCCATTGATCAAAATGATCAACGACCACGATGCCCCATTTCCTTTTTAATTCACAAACACCCTCAACCCTAACTTATTTCGACCAGGTAGTTGCCATTGAATCCTCTTATCTATCAAACTCTCTCGAACCTTCCCTAACCCTAGCACCCTCTCACTGTCTTCAACCTCAATCTCACCGAAATCTATGGCCTCTCAGGCCATGGATGGCTTAGACTCATCTCCCTCTAGTCTCAAACACCTGGTATTCGGAGGTCCAAGGTCTGACCTCGAAGGTGTCTGTTCAGATCTCTACAGATCCAAGGTTATATGGCCCTTGCCGGCTTTGGTCCGGCATACAATGATATTTTGAGCATGGTTCTAACTCATCCGACACAAGATCAGACCCTTTTTAAGCCTTTCCCATTCTAGGGTTCCTCTGAAACTCTGGCTATTCGAGGTTTTACCTAATTGTTTTCTTATATCGGTTTTATATCTGTGCTTTATCGGAGTTTTGAAAAGTTTTCCCCGATTTTTTGTAAAAATTACTCCTCTTTGATTTAGGGTTTTTGAAAAGTTTCAAAATGTTTCTCTAAATCTTTTTCTTCTTCTCTTTGTGTGTATCTATCTATGTTATGTTTTTATGTTTTCTTTTTCTACCTTGCATGATCTTCTACTGTGTTCTTATGTTTACGTGTTCTTCAATTGTGATTTTCTACTGATTTAATTCTTTGTTTGCTTTTCACTGGACCGTTGTTGGAGTTCTTTTTAAACGTTTCTTCTACTATTATCTTAAGTGCTATACTACCCCTTTTGCTCTTATGAAATTGTTTGTGTTCCAAGTTTTCTTAATACATGTTCCTTCTACTCTCACTATGTCTCGAATCAATTTCTCCACTCTGTTGCTTCGAACTTACTATTACATCTGTTCGTTTTCTCATAAGTCTCCGAAAGAGACCTCTGAGCCTGGTTCATTTATTTGTCTTCTCTTCTCTGTGTCTGATTCAAGTTGAAAACCCTAGGATTTGGGGTTTTTGGCGAGTTTGGTCTTGTGTTTGGACTAGGGTTCTATTTGGAGCCCAGGACTCTCCCAAACACACTTTGAACCTATGTACTAAATTTGAACCACTTTATTTATGACTCTGAACTCTTCTATACTAGACTCTTCTAAATTAGCATGGCGGTTCTTTTATATGTGTGTGTTGAACCTTTCCAACTTATGATTGAATCAGAATCCTTTTTTTGGGTTTAATTGATTGGTACTGATTTTCCTTGAAACCTTTTCTTCACCTATTCTGACTGGGTTCATTCACACCAAGTATTTGGACTTCTGATTTCGTGGCTGTTAATTGATTCTCTTTCCTTAATTATACAACCATGTACTATCAAAACCCTGCCCTTAAATAACTATTATGTATTTACCCCTCTTGTACTGCTTTAAAAAGAGTTTGATTAATTTATTTCCTTAATTAGTTATGCCCGTTTGAATCTGAATCCCTTAATTAAGGGAGATTTTCGTGTAATTGATTAGCAATCAGCTTTTAAAATTATTTCTTGCCTTGTTTTTGCCTGCTTTCTGCACTATAAATACATAACTCTCTTTTACACAACACACATGATTGAGCACTCTTAAAACTACACAATCACAATCCTCTTCTGAACTTAAACTTAAAGCATTCTTATTCTTGTCTACACTTTGGCTTTTACAAGGCTACTCCTTCTCTTTTCTTATTTCCTGAAACTGGTATGTCCTGATTTTGATTTCAGCTTCACCTTTATGTGTTTACTTTATAGTTTCAGCATTCTTGTTTACTTTATTGTTTATGTTCAATATTAACTATGTGTGTCCTTTTCTTGCACCTTTTTCTATTGTGAACCCCCAATCCCCTACTCACTTCTATGTGTTTGAGTTAGGGTTCAAGACCTGCCAGCACCTAAATTGCTGCTCAGGTCTGAACCTGATCCCCAGTGGATCCTAACTCCCCAAATTTGGCTAAACAGGCTGGTCTGGGGTGTGCCAGCACTCCTAATTGCTGGGCGTGACCACCAGCCAGCCATTGCTTTCTCTAATCACCTCTATTGCACTTGCACTTACTCCTAGCCTCTAAGTTCTGCCCCCTCCTATGAACCTTCCCTTGGGACCTTGAGTTCCCTCTGAACTTGGACATTTGAGGGCTGGCCCTTCCACACTGCACTGTAATTCTACAATGATATTTGGGGTGTAAGCATTGCCTGGAGTTCATGAAACTCCTTGGAACTTTGACACATCCCAAATAAGAGAAAGGCTTTGGAAAATCTAGTCCTTGGAAGTTGGTTTATTCCATATGTCAGACTAGGAGTCTGAATTTGGCTCTCCTTGGTTGGAATTTTAATTTCTGATGTATTTTATTTAGTTATTTATTCTGGATTCATTCAAGTTGTAATAATCTATAATAACTACGGGGTGTATAGTAAAAAAATGGGAGGGGACTCTCATGTTATGCATATGGGGTAGATATCATGCCTTAGGTTTACTTCTGCAATCATAATTTATTCACTACTGCATATAGAAATCATGCCTATAAATTGTATTCATGTCCGCATATAGACATCATGCCTATAAGTTTTATTCATGTGTGCATATAGAAATTATGCCTATAAATTGTATTCATGTTTGCATATAGGCATCATGCCTATAAGTTTTATTCACGTCTACATATAGATATCATGCCTATAAGTTTTATTTACTTTTGCATATAGATATCATGCCTATAAGTCTATTCATTATTGCATATAGAAATCATGTCTATAAGTTATTCATTTGCATTAGAAATCATGTCTATAAGTTTTCGCATTTTTGCATACACACCTTAGGCAAACAATCTATAGGTTAAAAATAATAACAAATGTACTCTAGATGCCATGCCTATAGGATTCCTGCACTCTTACAAATGTCCTAAATCAATCACGCTTAGAAAGCATGCCTATAGTGATAACTAAATGAATCTGAATCGTCTAGCTCGTTTACAAGTCTAAAACCAGTAGTAAATGTCGTTTAATATCTGTAGATTTTGTTGTTTTTCTTAAATCAGTAATTTTTCCTTAAAACTAGCATGCCTTCTGCAAACGTTGGATACTTCGATTGCAGGCTTCATCTAGGCAAACTTGTAGGTGATTAATCAATTTTGCCAGTCTTTAATAATTACAACCAGTAGGCAGGTCTAATTCAGACTTTTTATTTGAAAATATGTGCTAAATCGGCCGCCCTTTCACATTAAGTTTAATTAAATACCTAGCCAGCATTTGTAAGTTGTGCTAAACAATTTGCTCCTTTAAATGAGGAGGCCTGTTTGTGCCTTTAACTGCTACTTGTCTCCCCTTAACTGCTTATGTGTTTTTGTTTGTCGCTTTAGATTTTTATCCTTTTTGAACTATGAAAAGCCCCAACTCCCTCCCCTTAGGATTAGTAGTCCCAAATGTCTCTAGGACTGATAGGATTGGGATGAGTAATAGCATGCAATAAGCGACGATACTATTCCGCGCTTTAACACCTAAACGGGGTGGAAAAGGGTAGATATGGATATGATGACCACGCGATAACACCACGTGTGTAAATGGTTACCGGGTGTTGTGTGGGGTGATCCATGTTATTTATAAACCTAGGACCCCCCCTCTTTATTACTTTATTTTTTTCCAGAATTTTAAAGCTGTTTTTTAGATTTTCAACTTCTTCTTTTACTTCAATTACTTGTACCTATTATGCAAATCTCTCTTTAAATTTTCCGATTTTCAGTACTGTTTTTTCCAAAACCACCGCCCCTTTTATTTATTTTCTAATTTACTTGCATCAATTATTTGACCCCTTCCCCTTTACTTGGGCATCTTCTCTTTAATTATAAAACTACGTTACTCCAAATTTCAGCATTCTTTAAAACTCATGTACTTCTTTTATTTGCAACCATTATGTGAAAGTACCTAGTATTTACAATGCTTGCTTGTCTTTGTTGTTTGTATTTAAAGTCACAATTATAACATGGTCGGGAAACGCACTAGTGGATCGTGGGGGTGACTAACACCTTCTCCTCGAGATAATTCCTAGCCCTTACACAAACTCTGGTTTCCAACTCAAAAAAACCTTTTTAATGTCCTAATGCACTTAATCATTAGGTGGCAACTCTTCAAACTCCAAAACCCAATTCCCCAAAAGGGAAAAAAGTTATCCTCCCAAATGTCGTAAGCCCGATTTCGCCTTTCGAGGAAAAAAGGGGGCGTCGACAGCATGGCGACTCTGCTGGGGATGCTTCTTTTAGGCTTTTACCATTACATGTTATTTGTGACTTTATTGCTTCTTTATTGCTTTTATTTAATGTCTTTATCTCTTTTCTACTTCGAAACTGACTTGGCTTTTTGTTTTCTTTTCTTTAATGCTTTTACCGCTTTCTTTCAATACTATTGTAATCATTAGCAATTATTATAATTATTATTTTATAAACGTGAAAATATGTGACAACTTGTTTGATTTAACTGCATATTCAACATCATATTCCACTCGTGCCAGACAAATACCATTGTAACGCTTATAATGAGTGGTTGCGCCCTTCCAATATATCACCGCTAAATTTGGTAAAGGCGTATTTGCGGTAAAACTAGTCGATCAGCGGTGCAGTCGACGGTTCCGTGCCTTTCCCTCTTGATTTGTCCGGTCAAGGGTACCAGTCTAATACACCATAGAAACCTTATTCTGTTTAACTGTGCATGCATCACTGTCAAACCTAGTCGAGTCAGTTATACTGTCCACATAATGACTCTTTAAGATAGCCTTGTCCAAAGTCCACCGGGTTTCCTTGAAACCCAAACGGACACCAACACGTTTTGTGCATTTATTTGGAGAATTAAATGCTTTAATGCTAATTATTTGTTCAAATAGTCAAGTTCGGTAGGGGTAAGGGTCTAACCCTTTTGTTTTGCAGGAAATGAATGACAAAGTTCTCAACTTCGGTATGGTCAGTATACCCTCACTCTTGCTGACCTGGTGGAGGAATCTCCCATCAAGTGACCAAATCAATGAATGGAAAGAGAGGGTCACCAAGGCGAGTGAGAAGCTAGAATATCTGGAATACAGTCTGCTGGAGTTGGAAGGAAAAGTAAGGAAAAGAGTCACTGACTACCAGAGTGTTGAGGGAAACGAAGGAGAGAACTGGAAAAAGCAATTCTACTGGAGAATCTACGCGAACTGGAGGATTTGATCAACGAGAACATTCAACCTGGGGAAGGTCCTTCTGGGACCAATAGTTAGGAGTCTTTCTTTTTCTTTAATGTAATAAGGCCCACGGCCATTAGTGACATTTTATTTCTGCTACCTTTTTAGTGTCATTTTGAGATCCGTCTTATTTTTATCAATAAAATGAGGCATTTAGCATTATAAGTTCTCCAAATCAACTTGTCTCTAGGCCTACCTCAGGCACAACGAGGGTCCTAAATTAGGACATGATTTATACTCTTGCAATACGTGTTTAAATATTGCAACGTTTTCTCCTCATAATCTTTACTAATTTGTTACCTTTTTGTTTTTACTTTTTGTTTTATTCCCATTCCCCAAAGTTTAGTCCGTTGCACTCTAGCATCATCATACTCTACGAGATCCAAGTGCACTCCACCTCCTCCTCCTCCAAGTCCTATCAGAAACAAGAACAAAGGAAAAATGCAAGACTTGGGTAACATCAGGAAGGAGAATTTGGTTGAAAGGGTAGAGACTTCCCAGGGTATTCAGGTTTCCAAGGAAAGTGCCTCCCAGCTTGAACATAAGTTATTGAAATTTCAGGAAGAACAAGACCAAGTCCGGAATTTGGCCAGCTTGTCATTTTCCCTCAATACCCCAGATGTCAACTTTCCCAACACTCAAAACCCCGTACCTCTACAAAACATCCCGAAACCACAAAATCAACTCGCTCCCCATCACCACTGCAACACATGCCACACTTCAAGTAACACCCCATTGCTCATCCCCGAACTACTAAACTCTACAAATGACAATTCTTACCCTCACCACAACAATCCCATTTATGTGGAAACTATGTCGCATCCTACTCGACCCATTTCAAGCACACCCGAGTCTGATGACAAAGACTCTCTTATCAAGAACCTAGTCACAGAGCTCAAGAAACTTACTAGTCGAGTCCAGGGTGTTGAAGGAAACAAAGGTATCGAGGAGCTGAATTATGAGGACCTTTGCATCCAACCAGATGTTAAACTTCCGGAGGGGTACAAACCTCCCAAGTTCGAAATGTTTGATGGCACAGGGGATCCCAGAGTCCATTTGAGGACATATTGCGATAAGTTGGTCGGAGTCAGGAGAGATGAAAAGATCCGCATGAAGCTATTTATGAGAAGTCTGAAAGGGGATACTCTATCTTGGTACATTATCCAAGACCCCAAGAAGTGGAAAAATTAGGTAGGTATGGCATCCGTTTTCATGGACAGATTCAGATTCAATACAGAGAATGCATTGGATGTATTCTACTTCCAGAATTTAAAGAAAAAACCCACGGAGACATTTCGCGAGTAGGCTACTCATTGGAGATCTGAAGCCGCTAAGGTTAGGCCAACCTCAGAAGAAGAACAGATGAACAAATTTTTTGTCCGAGCTTAGGACCCACAGTACTACGAGAGGTTGATGTTGATCAAAGGCCAGAAAATTTCTGACATCATCAAACTAGGGGAGAGGATCGAAGAAGGTATCAAAAGTGGTATGGTCACTAACTTCAAAGCATTGTAGGCTACCAACAAGGCTTTAAAGTCTGGTGGCTTATCCAAGAAAAGGGATGTGAGTGTCGTAATGGTTGCACAAAGGACAAAATCCGCAGTCAAATACCAAACCTACCCATTACCCCCACTCACATATCAACCTATCCCAAATTACCAAGCATTCTCACCTTCCTACCAAGCTCCACCACCTACTTACCAATCATCTCCACCTCCTGCATACCAGCCTACATCACCCAAATACTCCCAACTAGCACATATCTATCAAGCCTACAATACCCAACAAGCTCACTATCAATAACCTCGCCAAAATTCCCCTAGAACCCGGCCAAACTTCGATCGCACAACTCCCAAACAGTATACCGCCATTCCTAAACCAATCGACCAGCTGTATGAAAGGCTTAAAGTTGTTGGTTACGTCACCCCTATCCATGCAATAACTCCAAAAAATCCTTCCTAATGGGTCAACCCAAACAAAACCTATGCATACCATTCCGGCATGAATGGTCATACCATTGATGAGTGCCGCTCCCTGAAGGATATGATTCAGGCCTTAATTGACAATAAGATTATTGTGGCAAATGAGCCTAATCCGAATGTTCTCAACAACCCTCTGCCTGACCACAAAGGGGGAGGCTTTCATATGATATAAATAGAAGACAACTGGGACCCTAAAGGATCGATCGAATTAATCACTGAGGGTGATGAGCCGAAGAAACCGACAGTCACACTTAATCCAATTGTAGTCCAAATCCAGCCTTCTAAGGACGCTGAGGTGAACATGTCTATACCACTCAATCTTGAAACACCATCTTCTGCAAAGGCGCCAGGGCCGATTGAGGTTGAGTTTGGGTCCCCAAAAGCACCTGCACTATTTGAAGTTGTTATGTTACCTCCCAAAGCGAGGGTACCCATCCCGGTGGCAATGTCAGCCATAACACCATTCCATACAAAGACCGTCCCCTGGGACTACACAGTCGAGGCAAGAAGGAAAGGGAAAACCAACTCTGGAGAAGCAATTGCAGCACAGGGTATGAACCGAGCTGGCAGGGTTTATACTCCAGAACATTTGGTTGAATCCAGTAAGCAGGCCTCTGGACGACCTACCGAAACTGGGCCTGATGACCTCTGGAGGAAGGTATAGGCAAAAGAGTACTCAGTCATTGATCACAACTGAATAAAACACCGGCACAGATCTCCATCCTTGCTCTGCTGCAAAGCTCCGATGCACATAAGAACATGTTGATAAAGATACTGAGTGAGGCATATGTACCCAGCGATATAACTGGAGGAGAAATGGCGAACATGGTAGGTCAAGTATTGGAAAGCCACAAAATCACTTTCCACGAAGATGAGCTGCCACCTGAAGGCTTGAGCCACAACAAGGCGCTGCACATCACTGTGCAATGCGAGGATTATTTCATCAATAGGATTTTGGTTGACTGAGGTTCTAGCCTCAACATTTGTCCCTTGGTGACTCTCCGGATATTAGGGAAAAGCCTACATGAGATCAAAGATGGAGCCATCAATGTCAAAGCTTTCGATGTATCCCAAAGATCCACTATCGGGGAAATCAACTTATGTCTGTAGATGGGACCAACTTGGTTCGATATCAACTTTCAAGTGATAGACATCCTAGCGTCCTACAATCTGTTGTTGAGACGGCCCTGGATCTACACTGCTGGAGCTATAGCATCGACCCTACATCAAGCAGTGAAATTTGAGTGGAATCACCAAGAGGTAATTATTCACGACGATGGTAGCAATCCCATATACAGTCGCCAAACCATTCCAGCGATCGGAGGAAGAAGAAAGATAGGTGGGGAAACCTACCATAACATTGAGCGAGTCAATGCCATGGACAAAGATAAATGGTGGGATAACAGGATTGAAAGCATACTGAATTGGAATGGATATGAACCTGGCAAGGGACTCGACAGGAACCTCCAGGGAATCACTGAACCTATCAAGTTGAAGAAGCATGGTACCACTTTTGGGTTGGGATACGAGTATACTTGGAAGGAATTCAAAGAATGGTCGCCACCCTGGCGCGATCCTTACTATCCATTGGAGCATTCGATACCCCATCTACAGCAAACTTTCCAACCAGCCAAAGTTATTTATGGGTCAGAAAAAGAGGAAGCATTAGCAGCAATGAGGAACTTGTTCTTGAAGGATGATAATATGGACGGTTGCATCGTTTTCGAGGAGGAAGGATCTTCCATACAAGCCGTGAGCCGAGGAGCGCGCCTCAATAATTGGTCCGTCAGAACCACCAGGGCCCGGAGAGCTTCGGGGTAGCAAGGCTGAATAAAGCACCATGCATTACCTTTTACTTTTTCGCTAGTTGATTTCCTCTCCATATTTTTAATTTCCAAAATAAGAGCTCCAGTGTTCAAAACAATTATGATATCAAAAGCATTTCAGTTTCTTGTGAATCTCGCTCTTATTATTTTCTCTATCGTTTACTTTATTTTACACAGGATTACTATTACTTATCTTGATGAACCGACGATTGTGACTTGCAATGAGACAACACAACAAATGGATATGGACTCAGAAGAGGATGATATACCAGAATAGGTTGTTAAAGAAGTTGAGAACTTTGAGAACAGACCTAAGTCTAACTTGGACGAAACTGAGGTTATCAACTTGGGGGATATAGAGAATATCAAGGAAACGCGCATTAGTGTTCATCTGTCACCATCGAAAAAGGAAGAGTACACAGAATTTCTAAGGAAATATGAGGACATATTCGCCTAGTCCTATGATGATATGACTGGTATCAGCACATCTATTGTAGCTCACAAACTGCCAATAGATCCAACACGTCCGCCTGTAAAATAAAAGCTCAGGAAGTTCAAGCTTGACATGAGTTTTAAGATCAAGGAAGAAGTCACCAAGCAGGTCAAAGCCAAGGTACTCAGGGTAGTAGAGTATCCAACATGGTTAGCTAACATTGTGCCAATGCCGAAGAAGGATGGGAATCTCAAGGTCTGTGTCGACTACCGGGACCTCAACCGGGCCAGTCCGAAAGACGACTTCCCCTTGCCAAACATACACATTGTGATTGACAATTGCGCCAAGTACGAGCTGCAGTCATTTGTCGATTGTTTTGCTGGGTACCATCAGATATGGATGGATGAGGAAGACGCTGAGAAAATGGCTTTTATCACTCCATGAGGGATGTATTGTTACAAGATGATGTCGATCGGGTTAAAAAAAGCTGGGGACACCTACATGAGGGCTATGACTACTATTTTACATGACATGATACATAAAGAGATCGAAGTGTATGTAGATGATGTTATCATCAAGTCCGAGAAAGCTAATGACCATATGGAAGATCTGAGGAAATTCTTCAACCGACTGAGGAGGTACAATCTGAAACTAAATCCCGCCAAGTGCGCATTCGGGGTTCCTACTGGAAAGTTGCTTGGGTTCGTTGTAAGTCGCTGAGTAATAGAGCTGGATCCATCAAAGGTTAAGTCCATTCAAGAATTGCCACTGCCAAAAAATAAGAAATAGATCATGAGTTTCTTGGGGAGACTCAACTATATCAGCCGGTTCATAGCTCAATCCACTATCATTTGTGAGCCTATCTTTAAGATGTTGAAGAAAGATGTCGCTACTAAATAGACCGATGATTTCCAGAAAGCCTTCGACAGAATCAAGGAATACCTATCAACGCCGCCAGTTCTAGTTTCGCCCGAACTAGGTAGACCGCTATTGCTCTACCTTGCAGTATTGGACGGAGCATTCAATGGTGTTCTAGGGCAACACGACAAAACAGGGAGAAAAGAGCAAGCCATCTATTACCTCAGCAAGAAATTCACTCCATACGAGGCTCAGTACTCCCTATTAGAACGCACTTGTTGTGTTTTGACTAGGGTAGCTCAAAAGTTGAGGCATTATTTCTGTGCCTACACCACTTACCTTATATCAAGAATAGATTCGCTAAAACATATCTTTCAGAAGCCCATGCCCACTGGCAAACTAGACAAGTGGCAAATTCTGTTGAGTGAATTCAAAATTGTTTACGTGACTCGGAAGGCAATCAAAGCACAGGCACTGGCAGATCATCTTGCCGAAAATCCCTTGGACGGAAAATACGAGGTCTCTTTCATAGGAGGAGATATTGCAGAATCCTATGATGGTTGGAGAATATTTTTCGACGGAGCAGAAAATTTCAAAGGAGTGGGCATAGGAGCAGTTCTAGTATTAGAAACCGGCCAATATTATCTGGTATTTGCCAAACTCAGATACAAAGCCTGCATCTTAGGGCTCAAGTTGGCCATTGACATAAACGTTCAGGAGTTGCTAGTGATCGGGGATTCAGACCTGCTTATACATCAGGTCCGAGAAGAATGGGAAACTAAGAACTCCAAGATACTCCCTTATCTGCATAATGTATAGGAGTTGAGGAAGAGGTTTACAAAAATAGAATTCCAGCATATTCCCAGAGTCCAGAATGAGTTTGCCGACGCATTGACTACCCTATCATCCATGATTCAGCATCCAGATAAGAACTTCATTGATTTTATCCATGTGAAGACTCAGGATCAGCCAGCTTACTGTGCTCATGTCGAGGAAGAAGCAGACAAAAAACCCTGGTTCTATGATATCAAAAGGTATTTGACAGCGGGAGAATATCCAGAACTTGCAAATTCTACGCAAAAGTGCACACTGCGAAGGTTATCCAATCACTTTTTTCACAGTAGAGGAATCCTGTATAGGAGGACTCCTAATTTGGGATTGCTAAGGTGTGTCGAAGCAAAGGAAGCATCCAGGTTATTAGAAGAAGTTCACGAAGGGACCTGCGGTCCACATATGAATGGTTTTGTCTTAGCGAAGAAAATACTCCGAGCAGGATATTTTTGGATGACTATGGAAACAGACTGCATCCAATACGTCCAAAAATTCCACCGCTGTCAGATACACCGAGACATGATAAAAGTGCCTCCAAACGAGCTTACTATAACAAGCTCACCATGGTTGTTCGCCGCTTGGGGAATAGATGTCATCGGACCTGTCGAGCCTGTCGCATCAAACGGGCACAAGTGCATTCGAGTGGCCATTGATTATTTCACCAAATAGGTTGAAGCAACATCATATAAAGCAGTAACCAAGAAGGTTGTGGCAGATTTTGTCTGCGACTGCATAGTTTGTCGATTCGACATCCCAGAGTCGATCATCACTAATAATGGTTCCAATCTCAACAGTGACGTGATGAAATCTATGTGTGAAACATTCAAAATCAAACACAAGAATTCTATAGCCTACAGACCTCAGATGAATGGAGCCGTAGAAGCGACCAACAAGAACATGAAGAAGATACTAAAGAAGATGATAGAAACGCATAAGCAGTGGCATGAGAAGATATCATTTGCCTTATTAGGATGCCGAACCACGATTCGCACATCAACCGGGGCAGCCCCTTACATGTTGGTTTACGGTATAGAGGCAGTCATTCTCGCTGAAGTAGAGATTCCCTCTTTAAGGATCATACAGAAAGCGAAACTATAAGACGCAGAATGGGTAAAGAGTCACTACGAGCAGTTAGCCCTCATAGATGGAAAAAGAATGAACGCATTTTGTCATGGACAACTTTATCAGAACAGAATGTCCAGAGCTTTCAACAAAAGAGTCAAGCCAAGACAATTTACGCCTGGACAACTGGTATTGAAGAAAATCTTTCCGCACCAGGATGAAGCCAAAGGAAAATTCTCCCCAACTGGCAGGGTCCATACATGGTTCGCCGGGTTCTAACACGAGGAGCGCTCATACTTGTAGAAATGGACGGGAAAGTTGGGCTAAAGCCAATCCATTCAGATGTAGTCAAGCGATACTATGTATAACACATATGATTTTCTTTGCGCTGTAATTTGAACTACGTTTGACCTGATTCCCATTTAAGAGGGGATACGTAGGTAGCCTTATGAGTTCGGTCACAATTCAATAAAATATTCATGTCCCCCACAATTGGAAACTGGGGTAGAATTTGAGGAGGACCCTCAAAATTCTGAAGTTGATTCTCAATCATTCATCGCATGCAGCAGTCAGAAGCACCAACTCAGTAAACTGGGGCAGAATTTTGAGGAGGACCCTCAAAATTCTGGAGCAAAAGAGGTCGCAATATTTTTAACCGCGTCGCAGTCGTCAGTTCATCTAAAAAAAATTATTTTTAAAATTATGCAGTTGCATCACAATCTTTACTAAATTATGCATGGATACTATGAGAATATCTTTGTTTAGCAATGCTACCCCCAATGAAAGCAAGAGCCGAATAGGACAAGCGATATCCACGGAGGACGAACTAACCTTCCCCCTTTACAAGACTCACAATTTTTCTTCGAATGCTGGGACCCCAAGACATAAAATCATCAGATACAAATACATACTCATACTTTTTCAGGAATACAACTCTCACAATCACCGCTTACTTACAAGTGCTATCTGCACATCACATCCTCAACAACTACCACGACGCAATCAACTATCAGCCAAGAGTTTTCGCTACTATTCAGCTTTATCTCTGCATTGCATAAGGCTACCTTTCTGCCTTTCAAGGTTAAGCTCTACCTCCATCTGCATTTTTTCTGCATAAGGCTACCTTTCTGCCTTCCGAGGTTAAGCTCTACCTCTATATGCATTTTTTCTGCATAAGGCTACCTTTCTGCCTTCCGAGGTTAAGCTCTACCTCCATCTGCATTTTTTCTGCATAAGGCTACCTCTCTGCCTTCTAAGACTAAGAATTGTCTCCATCTGCATTTTTTGCATTGCATAAGGCTACCATTCTGCCTTCTGAGACTAAGTATTGTCTTCATCTGCATTCCTCTGCATTTCATAAGGCTACCATTCTGCCTTCCGAGACTAAGCATTGTCTCCATCTGCATTCCTCTGTATTGCATAAGGCTACCATTCTGCCTTTCGAGGTTAAGCTCTACCTCCATAATTACATTGACTTAAATATCGCCATTTATATTTACACCTTACATCGGCTAAAATATCGCCACTTCATTTAAATCTAGTATCGGCTGAAATATCGCCATTTATATTTTACTTTACATCGGCTGAAATATCGCCACTTCATCCCCTATCGACTGAAATATCGCCATTTATATTTACACTTTACATCAGTTGAAATATCGCCACTTCATTTAAATCTAGCATCAGCTGAAATATCGCCATTTATATTTTACTTTACATCGACTGAAATATTGCCACTTCATCCCCTATCGGCTGAAAGATCGCCATTTGTATTTACATTTTTTGCACGACTTAAATATCACCACTTTATTTAAGTCTTGCATCGGCTGAAAGATCGCCAAATCCTACATTTCATGGGCTAAAATATCGCCAAATTGTCCAAAGGCGCCATTGTTCAGAGGCACCATCTTCATAGCCTGAGAACACCATGCCATGGCATGAGGACCGCTTCTTTATCTTTTGCATATCATTATTCAAAGGCATCATGGTTCGGGGGCTCCATTCTCATCGCCCGAGAACATTATTTCATAGCCTGCGAATCCTTTATTATACACTTCATGGCCAAGGACGTCATGGTCTGAGGACGCCATCCTAACCGTCCGAAGACATCATTTATGGTCCAACGGGAACTTGCATCACATTTAAATTTCTGCACAATATATGTTGGTATTGCTCATTTGCAAGTACACCGACTATCAACGGCCGTCTCAACAGGAGCGATCCCACTCCGGTTCCCGTAGCCCACTAGACTCTGACTATCTTTCCCGACCTGATTATCGCGTCCGTCTTTCAAAGTCTCCATCGGCATGTTCCACCAACGGACTCCCGAACTACATATGACCTAATTCCTGTAAGACTAGGGATATGTAGGCAGCTCAGGAGCCAGAGCTCGGTCAAAACCTTTCAAATCATTTCTTCGGTCAAAATTGGCCACCATATCTTTACCCCACAACTTTTCCATCCTTCCCGGGTAAAGAGGGGAAGCTGTTGATACCCAATTTTTCCCATATATTTTATATGCAAATATAATTTAAAAATAATATATGCATATATGAGCATGACCGAGTGTTTTAGTATTTTTTTCAGTCTTTAAAAAAGTTTTAAACCAATTTATTACCCCCTTTTAACAGTATAAAATCAATAATTATTCCCAAAAATTATTATTTTGTTGATTTAGTTATTGTATTCTCATAGCTATACTAATATAGAGCTAAGGTAATTTTTGCACATTTTTTTAAAATTGATTTGGCATTTTTAATGCTAAATTGCACTAAATTGTAATTTTAGCCTATTTTAAGATTTAATTGCATTTACAATTACAAATTGATTCCAGTATTTTTAATTTAGTATTTATATATTATTTATTAATTTAGTACCTTTAATTCATTTTCAGAAATCATTTTACTATTTTTTATAAAATAAAAAGTCTAAATGGCTATTTAAATACTAGCCCTATTCCATATCAATTTTAGTCTAAAATTAGCCCCCCAATTAACCCAATTTCAACCTCAATTGGACCGGCCCAATTCCTAAAATTACCCGCCCCTGATCCAATTAATTCAACCTGCCCGGCTCCCTATTAAATATAGGTCGTTGATCAAATTGATCAACGACCACGATTCCCCATTTCCTTTTTAATTCACAAACACCCCCAACCCTAACTCATTTCGACCAGGCTGCCGCCTTTGAATTTTCTCATCTCTCAAACTCTCTCGAATCTTCCTTAACCCTAGCGCCCTCTCAACGTCTTCAACCTCAATCTCACCGGAATCCATGGCCTCTCAGGCCATGGATGGCTTAGACTCATCTCCCTCCTCTCTCAAACACTTGGTATTCGGAAGTCCGAGGTCTGACCTCGAAGGTGTCTGTTCAGATCTCTACAGATCCAAGGTTATATGGCCCTTGTCGGCTTCGCTCCGGCATATAATGATGTTTTGAGCATGGTTCTAACTCATCCGACATAAGATCAGACCCTTTCTAAGCCTTTCTCATTCTATGGTTCCTTTGAAATCTCGGCTATTCGAGGTTTTCTCTAATTGTTTTCTTAGATCGGTTTTATATCTGTGCTTTACCGGTGTTTTGAAACGTTTTCCCCTATTTTTCTTTCAAAAATTACTCCTCTTCGATTAAGGGTTTCTGAAAAGTTTCAAAATGTTTTTCTCACTCTTTTTCTTCTTCTCTTTGTGTGTATCTGTCTATGCTCTTATATTTTCTTTTTCTACCTTGCATGATCTTCTACTGTGTTGTTATGTTTGTGTGTTCTTCTACTGTGATTTTCTACTGATTTTGTTCTTTGTTTGCTTTTCGCTGGACCTTTGTTTGAGTTCTTTTTAAACGTTTCTTCTACTGTTCTCTTAAGTGCTACTGTAACGACCCGACCGGTTATTTTGAGCTCTAGCACGTCATTCAGTAGTCTAAGGACAAGAATAGCTTCATTTCAGGTATTATGACTTGTACGCGTGGTCGAAATTAAATTTTGGGAAGTTCAGAGTTGATCTGGAGAGAGAATTCTCATTTCGAAAGCTTAAACTTGAAAGAATTAACTAGGATTGGAATTTTGAGTAAACGACCTCAGAATCGGGATCTAAAGGTTCTAGCAGGTTCATATGATGATTTCGGACTTGGGCGTGTGCCCGGATCGGGTTTTGGATGACCCGGGAGCGTTTTGGCACTTATTGTGGAAAGTAGCATTTTGAAAGAAATTTTGTAAGTTTGGGTTGAAGTGCATTTCAGTGATATCGATGTCCGTTTTGGATTCCGAATCTGGGAATAGCTCAGTATGGTGATTCTGGAGTTGGGAGTGTGATCGAAAGTGAATTCGGAGGTCCGTAGGTCATTTTGAAGTCATTTGGCTAAAGATAGAAATTTGAAGGTTTTTGAGAAGTTTGATCGAGAGTTTGACTTTTTGATATCATGGTCGGATTCCAATTCCGAAAGTTGGAGCAGGTCCATAATGTCAAATATGACTTGTGTACAAAATTTAATATCAATCGGACGTGATTTGATGGATTTCGGCATCGAATGTAGAAGTTTGAAATTTCAAAGTTCATAAAGTTTGGATTGAAGTATGATTCATGATTTTGACATTGTTTGATGTGATTTAAAGCCTCGGCTAAGTTCGTATTGTATTTTGGGACATGTTGGTATAATTGGTTGAAGTCCCGAGGGTCTCGGGTGGATTTCGGAAGGCTAACAGATCAATTTCGGAACTTTAAAGCTGCTAAAAATCTGCTGCAACTGCTGTTTTGGATAGCAATGGTGCAATCGAGGAGGCTACTTTGGAAGCTTATATCTCACAATCTATAAGAAATCCGAAAATTTGTAAAACATAAAAGTTGTTTTTCTTGCACTCTAGTTTCCATAAAGTTAAACCATTCATGATTTGGACATTTTATTGGAAAGTTATGATCGATTGAAAATGGCTGGTGCAACAGTTTTGACAGAATTTTCTGATGCATGGAGCCTACTTTAGAAGAACATATCTCGGAATATATAAAGAGTTATATGATGTATAACGTATCAAATGAAATATCTTTGAATCTAGTTTCTAAATCTTCAAACCTTTTGTCATTTGGATATTTTTACAAGGAGTTAAGTGCGTTTTAATAAAAGGTGTACAACAGGGAAAAATGGTAATAGGATGTACAACCAGTACAACGCAAGGTACAACTCGATGAAGACTGGGCAGATTGTTTTAAACACGAGTTTTAGCCCGTTTCTTTCATTTCTTTCATTTGTCTTGGACTATTTTGGAGAGCTCAAGGAGGGATTTTCACCAAGCAACACTAGGTAAGTGATTTCTTCCTATTTTTGAGTTAAATATGTGATCTTACATGGATTTAGACATGGAAAATTAGTATACATTGGAGATTTTTGGGGAAGACCTAGAACTTGAAATTTTGTACTTTTATATTGAATTTGAGCATGAAAATTTGACCAAATTATATATTTGGCTTAGTAAAGTTATGGGTAGAATTTATCTTCGAAAAATTTTAGAATCCGGGCACGTGGGCCCGAGGGCATTTTGGTTAACTTTTTGAGCGGAGTTGGGGTCTTATATAATTTGAATTGTTACAAGTATTAGAGTGAATTTTTATTGGTTTTCCTGTTATTTGAATAGTTTTGGGGCGTTATGCATCAATTGGAGTCGTTGGAAGGGCTTGAAAGCCGGTTATGGAAATTTCGGAGCGAGGTGAGTCTCCTTTCTAACATTGTAAGAGGGAAATGTCGCCATAGGTGAATTAATTTGTTATGTGCTCCTCTTTGTGGGGGCTACGTACGCACGAGGTGACAAGAGTCCGTGCGTAGCTACTATTATGTTTAAGTCCGGGTAGTCTTGGATCCAAAAGCATGCTATACTTGGAATATTTGTAATCTTATTGATACCCCGAATTGGTTAAACGACATCGAATTAATAAATACATTCTCAAAAGGATTTGACTTCTTTTCTTAAGTTGTTAAAAGAGAAAGTGGCTTTTGTTTGAATAATTATTCCCCGATAAATTCTTAATTGGCTATTTGAGCATGTATTTTTATGTGTACCTATGTTGCTTGAATGATTCGCGAGCAGGGTGATTTTTTATTTTATGTTGACCGCGTCGCATGGATAGTTCGCGAGAGGGGTAATAGATGCATCTATGGTTCGAGCCGTTTGACCCTCGGCAGTGCAAAATTTACTTTTATGTTGGATCGGGCCGTACGTTACACGGTGATTATTTGCGCATGCTGGCATTGCCGCCTTGAGCTTATTAAAGTTATTATTGCCTCTTCATGGCTTAAGAAAATTTGGATAATAAACATAGGAATTTTGGAAATTACCAATAAAAGAAATAATTGTTTACTTGTTTCCTTCTATTGGATAAAAATCATGTCTATAGAAATCCACGATTTAATGTATTATTGACATCATTATTGGACCACTAGTAAGTGTCGAAGTCGACCATCTCGTCTCTACTTCTTTGAGATTAGACGGGATACTCATTGAGTACACGTTGTTTTCGTACTCATACTACACTTTTGTGTATTTTTGTTGCACATGTTCATGTGTTGTTAGTGGCCTATTGGGTGTAGCAGCGCGGATGATTCTGGGACCAGGTGAGTTGCATTCTTCGAGGCGGCCCGCAGCTATTGTAGTCACTTTTTCTAGCATAATATATTTACTTTCTGTCCACCGTATTCCGAACGGATGTTGTATTTTATTTCTGTCTTAGTAAATGCTCATGCACTTGTGACACCGGGTTCGGGGATGGTTTTGAAATATTTTGTATTAATTGCTTATTATTTAATTTGAATTGAAGCAGTTATCTTTTTATTTATGAAAAATTGAAGGAAAATCTTAGTTTTCAAGATTGTTAAAAATGAGAACTTCATCAAGTAATTTGGTTGGCTTGCCTGACAGTAGTGTCCGGCGCCATCGCGATCCTTAGTGAATTTTGGGTCGTGACAATATGGTATCAGAGCGCTAGGTTCCTAGGGTCTTACGAGTCATGAGCAAGTCTAGTAGAGTCTCGTGGATCGGTACAGAGACATCTGTACTTATCCTCGGGAGGCTGCATGACTGTTAGGAGTACTTCCCTTCTTGATTCCTTATCGTGCAATTTGATCCTTGGAGGCGTATGCCTTTAATTCATTCCTACTCAACCTTACGCGACGTGAAACGTTTGTTATAAATTGAAAATTGAAGAACTGTAATGGTACTACATATGTGATACGGGATGTTTCTCCCATTATAGCTGATCAGTTTATTATCGTTTCTTTATGGAAGAATATTTTATTGTTTCAGCCTAGTAGCGGTACTTCTGAGCACTTTGAGGCTAAGCACAAGTTGCGATGCTTATGAACTATTATTTTGCAATATTAATATGATGGTAGGAACTTTGCCTACTTTTCGGGGCGGTGAATGACTTGATGGGAGGTTTACTCAGTGCATGATTTAGAGATTCGGTATTTTATTCCCGGCGGGGAAAAGGCAGTCGGGCTGAGAGTGTTCAGGTTTGGGTTGATGGGGTAACGGGACTTGGTATTTGTGAGCGTGGTGGAGTTTTTCTTCTATGACGAGGTGTCATTGTCCTTATTGAACGTACTAAGCTCGTCGGTGTTATGAAATTCTACAATTCGCCTTTGGGGTAAGCTATTGTTAAATAGTATTGAAAATTTGGATGTCAAATATCGCAGGGTGCTGTAGTTCAAGATTGACGGCTCGAGAAAGATGATCTTCATATAGGTTTAAAGTTAGTAGCGATGGTGGGTACAAGTACTACGAAGATAGATTTTTATTAAGACAACAACTGAGCAGCAAGGGATGAGAAAGACATGTGGGAAGTGTCAGGCTGTGGCTAAAATTTCTAGAAGGCCGAGTATAAGAGGCCAAGGTCGAGTAGTCGACTAAAGGGGTGAGTTTCGCCAATATGGGAGAGTTTGGAGTGATTTGGGAATTTTAGTGATTGGTGGTTTGGGCCAACGGATTAATTTGAAGTATGGGCTATTATGCGGCAGGAGATTTGACATAACGAGAAGTAGCTGCTTGAATAAAGAAGGATAGAAGAATGTTGCTGCACATTTAATTAATGTCCACGAGGGGTGAATGGACTCGTGCAGCTAAAGAGAGAGCTTGGAATCAGGATAGGTTATTGATGTAGTAGTGATTGTACCCTGTGCAGCAACATTGGGAGATGACGGGGAGTGATTTCCACATGTAGGTTATTCCTGTGAGCAGTTTAGTGGTCGCGTGGTTGGCAAGGCTTTTGCGAAGGATTCTATTGGTTATACAGCGAAGGGATCGGTCGTACGAATGTTGTTGATGATTCAGAGTATAAAAAGTGGGTTTCTACTATATCGAGAATTTTGGTGGTTGATTGCGCAAGGTTATGCCAATAGGAGATTAAGAATCCTGAGAAATTCCAGAGTTATGCAATAGTGGCTTCGAGCTAAGTGGGAGAGTCCCACCGCCTATGATGGGGTTGCATAGTTAACTACCTGTGAGGTTTCTAGTTATTAGCATATCGATGGGCTATTTCAGCTACGGGAAAAGACCATAAGTGGTAATTTGAGCAAAGGAATTATTAAAGGTGGGCTATCGTTGGCCTTATTGGCCCATGTTCAGACTTGGGGAAGGATTCAGGATTGTGCTTTGTAAAGATGCGGGTTCCAAGGGAAGTGATTATGCCAGGTACTTCACCAATGGGGCATTCATGTGCTAGAAGATTTATGTAATTGATTAGATTTGGGGCCAAGTCAGAGCGGGTGGCTCTCAATAATGGTCCTAGTGAATTCAAAAGATAAAGTGTGATGCCTAATTATTTCGAGCCTATGGGTACGGTTAAGAATCAAGCTCGATAGCAGCCTATGAGAAGAGGCACAGAATGTTCTATGATGTTTTGACTTGCGATATAGCAATTGGAAGGTACAAAATTGTTCATAGGATTTGAGACAACATAGTCTCGTAATTCAGGGTCACTCGGGAAGAGCGCGGATGGAGTGTGTTATGTGTTGAATGGGGTTATCATTGTTTCTATGGCAATCAAGGACAAATTGAAAGAAGAGGGATTGGTTAGCCATAGTCGGAATGGCATGTTGCTGGTAGTGAGCATTTCTTTCAGCGTGATCAAGTTATGCAAGTGAATTGTGGCGGTGCGTGCGAGGCTTGTCGACCGCCGTATTTAGTGTTATTCAGAAAGTATTCTACCGTTGTGGCCTGTTACATGTAGGCAGATCCAGGAAGGGTTATGGTGGGTTAGACCACTACTTAGAGATTTGCATATTCTACGGCCATGAGAATTCACCTGTGTGCTGCTATGGTTCTCCTGAAGTGAGTTAAGCGAAAAGTTTTATATGATGAGGTGTTAACCTAATAGTGGTTCCGAAGCTATGATGGAAAGCGTTTTCTATAGTATGTTGGCATGTTGGGTGAAGTGAGTGGTATGGAATTTGAAGTGAAGATCAAGGTAACAGTTTGGTGTGGACAGGGATGTCACGAGCTCAGATGAGCAGGAAATGAGTTTCGACGTTTAAGGTAAGTTGGTATTGTCTTCAGCATCACCTGAGATTGGTGTTTTGTGAAAAAGTCTTTACATCCTGGTTAATGATTCTTGATCGCTTTTCAACGTTAGTGCGGTCAGTGGTTTGGAGGTATGACCCAGTTATTTGTTATGGTAGGTTGTGGGAGTGTGTCCCACAGGAAGATTGTATAAGTGTGGCAGGTAGTCACTTGATTGATTAAAGTTATAAACTAAGTATGAGGATTGTGGTAATATCATTAATTTGAGAATTTATGCCTAGAGGTCACTCTGTTTATTGGGTTATGGACTGTGGAGGTTCGCTCCGATTATGAGGGTTGTTCTTATGTGTTATGAGAAAAGGGGAGTTATTATGGACTTTTGAAAGGTTATTAGCCTAGTTGATGCAATCAGAAATCGGCTTGAGATCAGTGGATTGATTTAAATGTGAACAGGGGCTTTATATCAGGCCAGATGTGTTCATCTCAGGAATACGCTCCTTATGAGAGGGAGTCGGGGTGTTATTTCGTTGTCAGCTATTTCATGTAATGATGTATTGCATCGTACGGGTTGTAAGACGGCTTGGTGAATTTCTTATGTGTTGAGGTTCTGCATAGAGATGAGGTTATATGAGCAGGATGACTCTTTAGATTCATATCATATATCGCACTTCAGTTGTGCTCGAGTTAGTGGATTATAGCGTTATATGTCTCCCCAGGGATGGAATTATGCACTTAGTGTGCTTGTGACCGATATTCGATATATTATTGAAATGAACAATTTAGCTCGGTGCGTATCTCCTTATGCGAGTTTTATGGATGGATCGAGTGGCACGCCGCCATGGTTATGTTGTTCGGATCGGGTTGCGCACCGCAATAGTGTGAAGCTGAGTACAGTTCCCCGTATTTGTTTTTATGTGTTTTGTTTCCTATTTTACGAGGAAAGCTTATATTAGCTATGTGCCCATATCACATGTATGATTTGCGAGCGGGATGTTTGTTTAATTAAGTTGACCGTGTCGCATGTATAATTCGCGAGCAGTGTAGTTGAATTTCCTTCTTAAAGTTTTTTTCCTTTATATCACATTCGATATGGTAGCCTATTGGTACATTGTAGCATCAAAGGGAACTTTTGATTATGTCGGGGTGACTTACTGCCTGAGCAGTTCGTACTAGGTGAGACGAGATTGTTGGATTTAGGATCAGTGCAATCAGATTACATGAAATATATTAAGGAGCAAAGATCATTATTTGGTTCAGAATGAGGTAATGTTTCTTGTCATAAGTATAGACTCAATGATTGGGTGACTTGGCAGTTGATTATGAATTTCGGCACATCTGTTAAGTTGTGGCTGCATTGTAAGAGTTAGAGTAAGACCTGTGTATGTCATGTGGTGCAATGGCAGCATCTGATTCGTGGAATTTCAACTAAGTTGATTAGAAAGTGTTAATGTGTTCCGGTGAGTAAAGTGATGCTAGGTGTGAATTCAGAAAAGTTATGTAGCCATGTTTGGGTACAGCGTGTAGTGATTGATATGGTGATCTTATGTTGGAAACAGGTCAGGCATAGAATTCTGGATGTTGAATTGGGCACTAAGGCTTATTTGCTTGAATAAAAAGGAATATCTTCAGAAATTGATCGAGCTGATGTGCTCAACTGAGTTGTGGTAGCACGGGAAGGTGCATGAAAAGTTAAACAGTGATTTCAAACTACTTCAGTGTAGTTCTTAGCACGTTCGAGGACGAACGTATGTTTAAGTGGGAGAGAAAGTAACGACCCGACCGGTCGTTTTGAGCTCTAGCACGTCGTTCACTAGTTTAAGGCCATGAACAGCTTCATTTCAGGTATTACGACTTGCACGCATGGTCGAAATTAAATTTCGGGAAGTTCAGAGTTGATGGAAAGTAGCATTTTGAACGAAATTTGGTAAGTTTGGGTTGAAGTGAATTTCAGTGATATCGATGTCCGTTTGGGATTCCGAGCCAGGGAATAGCTCCGTATGGTGATTATAGATTTGGGAGCGCAATCGGAAGTGAATTGGAGGTCCGTAGGTCATTTTGAAGTCATTTGGCTAAAGATAGAAATTTGAAGGTTTTTGAGAAGTTTGATCGAGAGTTTGACTTTTTGATATCATGGTCGGATTCCAATTCCGAAAGTTGGAGCAGGTCCATAATGTCAAATATGACTTGTGTACAAAATTTAATATCAATCGGACGTGATTTGATGGATTTCGGCATCGAATGTAGAAGTTTGAAATTTCAAAGTTCATAAAGTTTGGATTGAAGTACGATTCATGATTTTGATGTTGTTTGATGTGATTCAAAGCCTCGGCCAAGTTCGTATTGTATTTTGGGACATGTTGGTATAATTGGTTGAAGTCCCGAGGGCCTCGGGTGGATTTCAAAAGGCTAACGGATCGAATTCGGAACTTTAAAGCTGCTGAAAATCTGCTGCAACTGCTGTTTTGGATAGCAATGGTGCAATCGAGGAGGCTCTTTTGGAAGCTTATATCTCACAATCTATAAGAAATCTGAAAAGGTGTAAAACATAAAAGTTTTTTCTCTTGCATTCTAGTTTCCATAAAGTTAAACCATTCATGATTTGGACATTTTATCAGAAAGTTAAGATCGATTGAAAATGGCTGGTGGAGCAGTTTTGACAGAATTTTTTGATGCATGGAGCCTACTTTAGAATCTCATATCTCGGAATATATAAATAGCTATATGGTGTACAACCCATCAAATGAAAGATCTTTGGATATTGTTTCTAAATCTTCAAACCTTTTGTCATTTGGATATTTCTACAAGGAGTTATGGGCGTTTTAATAAAAGGTGTACATCAAGGAAAAATGGTAATAGGATGTACAACCTGCACAGCGTAAGGTACACCTCGATGAAGCCTGGGCAGATTGTTTTAAACACGAGTTTAGCCCATTTCTTTCATTTATCTTGCACTATTTTGGAGAGCTCAAGGACGGATTTTCACCAAGCAACACTAGGTAAGTGATTTCTTCGTATTTTTGAGTTAAATATGCGATCTTCCATGGATTTAGACATGGAAAATTAGTACAAATTTGGAATTTTTGGGGAAGACCTTGAACTTGGAATTTTGGACTTTTACCTTGAATTTGAGCATGAAAATTTGAGCAAATTATATATTTTTCTTCGCAAAGCTATGGGTATAATTTATCTTCGAAAAATTTCAGAATCCGGGCACGTGGGCCCGAGGGCATTTTGGTTAAATTTTCGAGCGGAGTTGGGAACTTATATAATTTGAATTGTTACAAGTATTAGAGTGAATTTCTATTGGTTTGCCAATTATGGAAATTTCGTAGCGAGGTGAGTCTCCTTTCTAACCTTGCAAGAGGGAAATGTCCCCATAGGTGAATTAATTAGTTATGTGCTCCTATTTGTGGGAGCTACGTACGCACGAGGTGACGAGAGTCCGTGCGTAGCTACTATTATGTTTATGTCCGGGTAGTCTAGGACCTAAAAGCATGCTATACTTGGAATATTTGTAATCTTATTGATAGCCCGAATTGCTTAAACCACATCAAATTAATAAATCTATTCTCAACAGGATTTGACTTCTTTTATTAAATTTTTAAAAGAGAAAGTGGCTTTTGTTTGAATAATTATTCCCCGATAAATTCTTAATTGGCTATTTGAGCATGTATTTTTATGTGTACCTGCATCGCATGAATGATTCGTGAGTAGGGTGATTGTTTATTATTTATTGACCGCGTCGCATGGATAGTTCGCGAGCAGGGTAATAGATACGCCTATGGTTCGAGCCGTTCGACCCTCGGCAGTGCACAGTTTACTTTTATGTTGGATCGGGCCGTACGTCCCACAGTTATTATTTGTGCATGCTGGTGTTGCCGCCTTGAGCTTATTAAAGTTATTATTGCCTCTTCATGGCTTGAGAAAATGTGGATAATAAACAAAATAATTTTGGAAATTTCCTATAAAAGAAATAAATTTTTACTTGTTTCCTTCTATTGGATAAAAATCATGTCTATAGAAATTCACGATTTAATGTATTATTGACATCATTATTGGACCACTAGTAAGTGTCGAAGTCGACCATCTCGTCTCTACTTCTTTGAGATTAGACGTGATACTCATTGAGTACACGTTGTTTTCGTACTCATACTACACTTCTGTGCATTTTTATTGCACAGGTTCATGTGTTGTTAGTGGCCTATTAGGCGTAGCAGCGCGAATGATTTTGGGACTAGGTGAGTTTCACTGTTCGAGGCGGCCCGCAGCTAATATAGTCCCTTTTTCCAGCATAATATATTTACTTTCTGTCCACTGTATTCTAGACGGATGTTGTATTTTATTTCTGTCTTAGTAAATGCTCATGTACTTGTTACACCGGGTTCTGGGATTGTTTTGAAATATTTTGTATTAATTGCTTATTATTTAATTTGAATTGAAGAAATTATTTTTTATTTACGAAAAATTGAAGGAAAATCTTAGTTTTCAAGATTGTTAAAAATGAGAACTTCATCAAGTAATTTGGTTGGCTTGCCTGATAGTCGTGTCCGACGCCATCGCGAACTTTAGTGGATTTTGGGTTGTGACAACTATACTACCCCTTTTGCTCTTATGAACTTGTTTGTGTTCCAAGTTTTCTTAATACATGTTCCTTCTACTCTCACTATGTCTCGAATCAATTTCTTCACTCTGTCGCTTCGAACTTGCTATTACATTTGTTCGTTTTCTCATAAGTCTCCGAAAAAGACCTCTGAGCCTTGTTCATTTATTTGCCTTCTCTCCTCTGTGTCTGATTCAAGTTGAAAACCCTAGGATTTGGGGTTTTTGGTGAGTTTGGTCTTGTGTTTGGACTAGGGTTCTAATTTGAGCCCTAGACTCTCCCAAACTCACTTTGAACCTATGTACTGAATTTGAACCCCTTTGTTTATGATTCTGAACTCTTCTACACTAGATTCATCTGAATTAGCATGACTGTTCTTTTATATGTGTGTGTTGAACCTTTCTAACTTATGATTGAATCAGAATCCTTTTTTTGGGGTTAATTGATTGGTACTGATTTTCCTTTAAACCTTTTCTTCACCTTTTCTGACTGGGTTCATTCACACCAAGTATTTGGACTTTTGATTTCATGGCTCATAATTGATTCTCTTTCCTTAATTATAAAACCGTGTACTGTCAAAACCCTGCCCTTAAATAACTATTATGTATTTACCCCTCTTGTACTTCTTTAAAAAGAGTTTGATTAATTTATTTCCTTAATTGGTTATGGCTCTTTTAATCTGAATCCCTTAATTAAGGGAGATTTTTGTGTAACTAATTAGCAATCATCTTTCAAAATTATTTCTTGCCTGGTTTCTGCACTATAAATACATGACTCTCTTTTACACAATACACACGATTGAGCACTCTTAAAACTACACAATCACAATCCTCTTCTGAATTTAAACTTAGAGCATTTTTGTTTCTTGTCTGCACTTTGGCTTTTACAAGGCTACTGCTTCTCTTTTCTTATTTCCTGAAACTGGTATGTCTTGATTTTGATTTCAGCTTCACCTCTATATGTTTACTTTATAGTTTCAGCATTCTTGTTTACTTTATTGTTTATGTTCAATATTAACTATATGTGTCCTTTTCTTGCACATGTTTCTATTGTGAACCCCCTACCCCCTACTCCCTTCTATGTCTTTGAGTTAGGGTTCATGACCTGTCAGCACTTAAATTGCTGCTCAGGTCTGAACCTGATCCCTAATGGATCCTAACTCCCCAAATTTGGCTAAACAGGCTGGTCAAGGGTGTGCCAGCACTCCAAATTGCTGGGCATAACCACCAGCCAGCCATTGCTTTCCCTAATCCCCTCTATTGCACTTGCACTTACTCCTACCCTCTATGTTTTGCCCCCCTCCTATGAGCCTTGCCTTGGGACCTTGAGTTCTTTTTGAACTTGGACATATGAGGGCTGGCTCTTCCACATTGCACTGTAATTCTACAATGATATTTGGGGTGTAAGCATTTCCTGGAGTTCATGAAACTCCTAGGAACATTGACACATCCCAAATAAGAGAAAGGCTTTGAAAATCTGGTCTTTGGAAGTTGGTTTATTCCATATGTCAGACTAGGAGTCTGAATTAGGCTCTCCTTGGTTGGAATTTTAATTTATGATGTATTTTATTTAGTTATTTATTCTGGATTCATTCAAGTTGTAATAATCTGTAATAACTACGGGGTGTATAGTAAAAAAATGGGGAGGGACTCTCATGTTATGCATATGGGTCAGATATCATGCCTTAGGTTTACTTCTGCAATCATAATTTTTTAGTACTGCATATAGAAATCATGTCTATAAATTGTATTCATTTCCGCATATAGACATTATGCCTATAAGTTTTATTCATGTCTGCAGATAGAAATCATGCCTATAAATTGTATTCATATCCGCATATAGACATCATGCCTATGTTTTATTCACGTCCGCATATAGATATCATGCCTATAAGTTTTATTCACGTCTGCATATGGATATCATTCCTATAAGTCTATCCATTATTGCATATATAAATCCTTTCTATAAGTTATTCATTTGCATTAGAAATCATGTCTATAAGTTTCCGTATTTTTGCATACACACCTATGGCAAGCAGTCTATAGGTTAAAAATAATAATAAATGTACTCTAGATGCATGCCTATAGGATTCCTGCACTCTTACAAACGTCCCAAATCAATCATGCTTAGAAAGCATGCCTATAGGGATAACTAAATGAATCTGAATCGTCTAGATCGTTTACCAGTCTAAAATCAGTAGTAAATGCCGTTTAATATCTGCAGATTTTGTTGTTTTTCTTAAATCAGTAATTTTTCCTTAAAACCAGCATGCCTTATGAAAAAGTTAGATATTTCAATTGCAGGCCTCATCTAGGCAAACCTGTAGGTGATTAATCAATTTTGCCAATCTTTAATAATTACAACCAGCAGGCAGGTCTAATTCAGACTTCTTTTCTGAAAATATGTGCTAAATCAGCCGCCCTTCCATGTTAAGTTTAATTAAAGACCTAACCAATATTTGTAAGTCATTCTAAACAATCTGCTCCTTTAAATGAGGAAGCCTGTTTGAGCCTTTAACTGCTACTTGTCTCCCCTTAACTGCTTATGCGTTTTTGTTTGTCGCTTTAGATTTTTATCCTTTTTGAACAATGAAAATCCCAACTCCCTCCCCTTAGAATTAGTAGTCCCAAATGCCTCCAGGACTGATAGGATTGGGTTGGGTAATAGCATGCAATAAGGGACGATACTATTCCGGGCTTTAATACCTAAATAGGGTGGGAAAGGGTAGATATGGATATGATGACCACACGATAATACCACGTGTATAAATGATTACCGGGTGTTGTGTGTGGTGATCCATGTTATTTATAAACCTAGGACCCCCTCCCTCTTTATTACTTCATTTTGTTTCCAAAATTTTAAAGATGTTTTTCTGATTTTCAACTTCTTCTTTTACTTCAATTACTTGTACCTATTATGCAAATCTCTCTTTGTATTATCCGATTTTCTGTATTATTTTTTCCAAAACCACCGCCCATTTTATTTCTTTTCTAATTTACTTACATCAATTATTTGACCCCTTCCCCTTTACTTGGGCATCTTCTCTTTAATTATAAAACTACCTTCCTCCAAATTTCAGCATTCTTTAAAACTCATGTGCTTATTTTATTTGCAACCATTATGTGAAAGTACCTTGTATTTACAATGCTTGATTGTATTTGTTGTTTGTATTTAATGTCACAATTATAACATGGCCGGGAACGACACTAGCGGATCTTGGGGGTGCCTAACACCTTCTCCTCGAGATAATTTCTAGCCCTTACCCAAACTCTGGTTTCCAACTCAAAAAAAACCTTTTTAGTGTCCTAATGCACTTAATCATTAGGTGACGACTGTTCAAACTCCAAAACCCAATTCGCCAAAAGGGAAAAAAGTTGTCCTCCCAAATGTCGAAAACCTAATTCCGCCTTTCGAGGAAAAAGGGGGTGTTAATACTTTCACCATTCCTTGCACCATTGGGAGTGCGGACTTTGCTAAGTCTCTGTGTGATTTGGGGGAAAGAATCAACTTGAAGCCCTATTCAGTTTTCAAGACTTTGGGTATTGGGCTACCGAAGCCGACTTTTGTAAGATTGTAAATGGCGGATATAACTATGAAGAGACCATTGGGTATTATTGATGATGTCCTTGTTAGGGTGGACAAATTTATCTTTCCAGGTGAATTTGTGATCTTGGATTGTAAGGTAGATTATGAAGTTCCAATCATATTGGGGAGACCTTTCCTTTCTATTGGGAAGGCCTTAGTTGATGTGGAAGCAGGGCAACTCACCTTCCGAGTGGGTGATAAGAAGTGGTATTTTATGTGTGCAATTCAATGAAGTATCCCAATAGTTCTGAGATGTGCTCTTTATTAGACCTTGTTACGGTAGTGATAGTTGATGATACTAGTGCAGTGATAAGTGTAGAAGACCCTCTAGAGGCTATATTGTTGAATCTTGATGTCAATGATGACGAGGGCCGAGTGGAGTACGTGAACGCTTTACATGGAATGGGATCTTATTCTTATGAGCCTAGGAAACTCTCTTTGGATCTTGAAAATAGAAAGACTCCTCCCAAAAAGCCTTTAATTGAGGTACCTTTGGTGTTGGAGTTGAAGTCGTTGCCTCCATACCTCAGGTATGAGTTCTTAGGCCCTAGTTCAACTTTGCTAGTTATTCTTTCCTCTTGTTTTACTAACATGCAGGTTGATGCCACATTGGTGGTACTTCAAAAGCGGAAGAAGGCAATTGGATGGACTTTAGCTGAGATTCGGGGGATAAGCCTTGCATTCTGTATGCACAAGATTATTCTGAAAGATGATGCAAAGCCCTCCTTGGAACATCAAAGGAGGTTGAACGAGGCAATGCAAGAAGTTGTGAAAAAGGAGGTGATCAAGTGGTTGGATGTCGGGGTTGTGTACCCCATCTCTGATAGCTCTTTTAATTTGCCGGTGCAATGTGTGCCGAAAAGTGGTGGCATGACCGTTGTTGCAAATTTGCAAAATGAGTTGATCCCCACAAGGACGTTTACTGGGTGGACAGTATGCATGGACTACCGTAAGTTGAATAAAGTGACCCGCAACGATCACTTTCCTTTGCCTTTTCTTGATCATATGTTGGATCGACTTGCTGGGCGTGCCTTCTACTGTTTCTTAGATGTGTATTCTGGATACATCCAAATTTTGATTGCTCCGGAAGATCAAGAGAAGACCACATTCACTTGTCTATATGACCTTTAACTTTTCTAGGATGCCTTTTGGGTTGAGTAATGCACTGGTTACATTTCAACGGTGTATGATGGCCATTTCACTCAAATGGTAGAAGATATTTTGGAGGTGTTCATGGATGACTTTAGTGTTGTGGGTGATTCATTTGATGAATGTTTGAAGAATCTGGATAGAGTGTTGGCCTGTTATGAAGAAACCTATCTTGTTCTTAATTGGGAGAAATGCCACTTCATGGTGGAAGAGGGCATAGTTCTTGGGCATAAAATTTCAAGGCATGGTATAGAGGTGGACAAAGCAAAAATTGATATGATTTCATGGCTCCCTCCCCCTATCTCTATCAAGGGAGTTAGAAGTTTTCTTAGGCATGCGGGGTTTTACCGGCAATTTATCAATGACTTTTTGAAGGTAGTGAATCCCCTATGCAAGCTATTAGAAAAAGATGCCAAATTCGTGTTCGATGAGAGATGTATGCAAGCCTTTGAACTTCTCAAGCACAAGTTGACCACCACTAATATTATTACTGCTCCCAATTGGAGCTTGCCTTTTGATCATGTGTGATCCGAGCTATGTTGCGGTTTGGGCAATTTTGGGTCAAAGAGTGAACAAAATATTTCATCAGGTGTACTATGCAAGCAAGACAATGAATGATACTCAAGTGAACTGCACGGTGACTGAGAAAGAGCTTTTGCCTATTTTGTTTGTGATGGAGAAATTTTGGTCGTATCCCATAGGTGCCAAGGTCATAGTCCATACTGATCATTCCGCACTTTGGTACTTGATGATGTACAAGGATTCTAAAACTAGACTGATGCGATGGGTCTTGTTACTTCAAGAGTATGATTTGGAGATTGTGGACCGAAAGGTTAGTAAAAACCAAGTGGTGGACCACTTGTCCCGCTTATAGGAGGAGGGGAGGCCTCGTGATGGCCTAGAGATCAGTGATTCATTTCCCTGTGAACAACTATTTTCGGTGTCAGTGAATGGTACGCCATGGTTTGCAGACTTTGCCAATTTACTTGTGACTGGTATAATCCTGTGTGAGCTCTCTTCTAACCAAAGGAAGAAGCTCAAACGGGATAATTTTAATTTCTATTGGGATGAGCAGTACTTATTCAAGATTTGCACGGATGGTGTGATTCGAAGGTGTGTCCCGGAGGAGGAGCAATTGAGTATCTTAGAGGCTTGTCATTCCTCTCCCTATAGTGGCCATCATGGTGGGGCGAGGACGACTTCCAAAGTTCTTAGTTGTGGGTTTTATTGGCCAACTTTGTACAAAGATGCAAGTGAATTTGTGAAGAGGTGCAATGAGTGTCAAAGAGCGGGTGTAATTTTAAAAAAAGATGAGATGCCTCTCAATACCATTCTTGAAGTTGATATTTTTTATGTATGGGTATTGATTTTATGGCCCCGTTTGTTAGCTCGTGTTGGAGCACATACATTTTTGTGGCGGTTGACTATGTTTCAAAGTGGGTGGAAGCTGTGGCTTTGCCCAATAATGAGGCCTGGAGTGTTGTTGTATTTCTCAAGAAGAGCATTTTTACAAGGTTTGGCACTCCTCGTGCAATCATAAGTGATTTGGGGGGGGGGGTCTTATTTCTCTAATAGAGATTTTGACACTTTGCTTGCAAAATATGGTGTCAATCACAAAGTTTCTACTCCTTATCACCCTCAGGCGAGTGGCCAAGTTGAAGTCTCAAATAGGGAAATCAAGAGTATATTGTCAAAGACGATCAATACAAATAGGACCGATTGGTCAAAGAAGATGGATGATGCTATATGGGCTTATAGGACTGCTTACAAGACTCCGATTGGTATGTCTCTGTGCCGGTTGGTGTTTGGGAAAGCTTGCCATCTACCAGTTGAGTTAGAGCACAAGGCCATGTGGGCTTTGAGGATGCTGAATCTTGAATGGGATATGGCAGCAAATCTTTGTGTGGAGCAGTTTAATTAACTTGATGAATTCCGATTCCATGCCTACTCCAGTTCGTCCTTGTACAAGGATAAGATGAAGTACCTTCATGATAAATATTCTCGTGGCAAGGAGTTTAAAGTGGGTGATTTGGTTCTCTTGTTCAACTCTCTGTTACGTCTGTTTCCATGAAAGCTTAAGAAATAGAGTGGATCTTTTGCAGTGGTGTTTGTGATTCCGTTTGGTGCACTTGACTTGAGGAACAAAAGTGGGGAGGTTTTTGGAGTTAATGGGCATAGGGTCAAGCACTACCTAGGAAAGATTGATGACAACTACATGGTGGCACTGCTTTATCTAAAGTGATTTGATGGTAACCTGCATTGTGCCGCGATGTCAAATCAGGCGCTTCTTGGGAGGCAACCCATGCGTCTTTCTTTTTGTTTTTCTTTGATTCTCTTTGTAGTATAGGATTTGCTTTTGAACTAACTGGTTGTGAGATGTTGTAGGATTGTTTTGATGTAGTGTAGGACCAAGTTTGAAAAAATGATCACTCTTTGAAGTTTGCAATGCGAACCGCACTTCATTTTGTAGCCGCAAAGGCCATAGTGCTGGGGCACAAATTCAGTACGGATCGTAGAGTTGATTGATACAAATTGAGGAGTCTCTGAAGTTTTCCACCGCGGCCTCAATGCATTTTGTGCGGTCCGCGGTGCACCACTACGGCCGCATTCGATTTTGTGCAGTCCGCAGTTGACTTTTCCCCAAGTGCCATTTGTTTTTTAGCACTGCGGACCGCGGTGACATTTTTTGCGGTCTGCGGTGGGTAGGTAAGATGGGCCCCATGTTCTTTTTCTATAAATAGGACCTGAGGCCCTTATTTCAAACTTTTCAACCTTTTACTCTCAGAAACTTGAAAAATTACTGTTCATTACTCATAATTGCAGGAATTCATCTGCTAAGTCTCGATTAATCAACAGTGCATCTCACTTCTGGTAACTTTAATTCTTTCTTAGTTTTTTAGTTTTGTTATTTTCTTTGAACTTTTATTTTTCTTAGTTTTTCTTCCTTTTCTTCCAGTTTTTCTTTCAATTCTGTATCATAGGTTAGTTTAATCCTATTTTAATTAGGACTAATTAGTTACAACACTGATGCAACACTTAGGGAATCATTAATAGGTGAAAATTTTGGCAAAAAATGTGAAAACCTTGAACCCTAGGTTGGTATTGCTGCTGGGCACTCAACGCGGACCGCTATGAATTTTGTGCGGTCTGTGGTGCCTCTGTTCGGTCCACAATGCTATTTTCTGCGGACCATACTGATAAAAGTTCTGAATGTTGACGAGTGAGGACCGCTGCCACAATTGATTTTGTGTGGCCCACGGTGCCTCAATGTGGACCGCAATGCATTTTATGCGGTTTGTACTGTATATATTCAGAATGTGGGTAGTCTGAACGCCCACCTAAGTGCGGACCACAATGCATTTTGTGCGGTCCATAGTAGCTTCTATGCGGCTGCACTTCATTTTGTGCAGTCCGCAATCTGCAACTTCTACATGTTTGTAACTTTTTCTGCACATGCTTCATTGACTCTGTTGATACTAACACGCATAGACTGTATTCTCTTGTAGATAATGGTGAAATCACGAGGTGGAAGTAATAAAGAAAAGGCAAAGGAGAGTCCTCCCGGGGTAGGGGATGAGGCATGATACGGTTGACCCCGCAAGCCCGACAAAACATCAAAAACCCTAGGAGGCTCATAATGGCTGGTGATACGGCTATTGACAAATTCGGGAGTGAATATAAGCCTTCCCAGGAGTCATCTGATTTAGACTCCATGCCAGAGTATGTTCGTGACTAGCCGGAAAGGAACATATTGAGGGACACACCTCCGATCAACATTGGTGGCATCAATCATGGTGGGGTACCCGATCATCACTGGGAATGTGATATCGGGGGTGATTATAAGGGTAGTGAATGAAAATGGCAGATCCTACCCCTTCCCTAATTTCCTAACCATGTACTTTAAAGATCATGATGTGGAGAAGAGAGCATTTGATATGAAATTGATAGCAAAGGCACTGTTCTACTAGTACAGCACCAAGGGTCCTGATGACCCCAAGGACCCTAAGGGTAAAGCCACGGCTTCAACTGGACAGTCTCAAGAGCCAGTAGTAGTAGTGGCTCCTACTCAGCCTCCCTCAGCCACACAAGACATAGCCCTAGGACCTTCCACTACTGCAACACCAGATATTACCTCCTTTATAACATATCCCTTGACTGCACAACGCTTGAGCCATACACTTGCCAGTATTAACAACTGGATGCAGGAAACCACTTCCAAGCTGTTTGTACTTTCTACTACGGTGGAAGCCCATTCTGCACCTCCTCTGCCACAGGTCCCACAGTCCGTGGATGACGCTCTCAAGGAGCTTCTATATAACTAGAAGAAGCTCCTAAAGAACCAGAAATTGATCATGGATGCTGTTGATTCGCATGGAAAGGAACTAAAGGCGCTTGCTAGGGAGGCAAAGAAGATAAGGAAGACTCGTGCTTCCAAGGAGTAGGTGAAGGAGCTAAGGCTGGAAGTAGAGAGGTTGAAGGCGGATCACTTGCCTCTAGATTTGTTGTTGCATGACCTGGCCCCAGCAGCCCAGCCCCAGCCAGAGCAAGAGACAGAGAGGCCACCCAAGAGGAGGAGGGTGATTCCCCGTACTGACGATGCTTTTATAGAGGTGGAGGACCCGTAGGAAGGTTCCTCCAACCAACCCCAGATTCCAGTACAGGCCCAGAACTCTGTCCAGGCCCAGGTCCCAATGGAGACACAGAGTACAGGGAGCCAGTCACAGGTTCCCGAGTAGATTAAGGACCCAGAGACCTAGACTCATGATCATATGCAAACGGAGGGCCAATAGGGAGTTTCTTTTTCCTCTCTTCCTTATTTTGTGCTTATTTTGATTAGTTGGAATTGAGGACAATGCGAGCTTTCATTTGAGGGGGTAGCCTTTTTTTGGAGGACTGTATATATTACTTTATATTTTCTTTATGCTTTCTTTTTACCTTTGGTTTGTACAAAAATTTTATCATTTTATTGCACTTTTTGTACTTTATACTTTTTGTTTGTCTATAAAGTTACATTCTACTATATATATTCACTCCCCCTATTGTATATTCAACTAAATCTCCTCTTGTATATATTCATTTTTGTTCTGCATTTTTCCTTTCATAGCTTCTTATTTTATGTTCGTAGCTTCTTGTTTTGAGCTTTGTGTGCAATAAGCCTTTGGTTTTCTTAATGCCACGGTTCTTTCCAAAGGTGGAATTTGTGTGAACTGGGTGGCTCTTCCCGATGATGGATGACACGACAACCTTCTTAAGGGTTTGAGTCTGTTTTCTTTTTGCTTTTTAGTAGCTAGTTGGTAAGGGCACCTCAAGCAAAGTTTTACATGGTCCTAACACATTTGCCTTTGATCCTATGGTCAAAAACAAATTGTTGTGTATAGGATGGTGGAAGTAGTGACCTAAAGACTCTTGTGTTGGCCGATAATCATCAAGTGGTTTTTTGGGACCATTGTGTTGCTCAAATCTTAGCCAATGTTGTTGTAGGCCCCCGACTCTATCTCCTTAGCAATCCTGTAGCTATGTTGTGAGAATTTGAATTACAAATCCAAGTCCGGAGCCATTAGTCTAGAACTTACCCTGAATGTTTGTCTAGGTAAAATCCTAAGTGTAGTTTGACTTGAGATGTGATTATAGGCTCTCCTTGATCTGAATGACATCTTGAACACTTCCATATCCTACCAATGATAATATCCCTAGTCAACCCTTTTGAGCCTTAGACCTTTTTCTTTCATGAACCACGATACAAGTCTTTACCGTTCTAACAATACCCTCTCTTGGCATCAGATCTTTCCTTAGCTCAAGGCAAAAACATTAGTTTTGGGGGGAGAGATGAGGAATGTAACAAAGTGGTAAAAGGTACAAAATGAAGAAAAGGAAAGGCAACGAAAAAGAATGAAAATCAAAAAGACAAAAATAATGATCAATGTAGAAAAGTGAAGGGATTCAATGAAAGTAAAACGATGAGAGGTGTGGAAAGTTGAGAAAGGAGAAAAAGTTTGAAATGAACTAGAAAGAGTGACAGCGTGTCTCTCTAACCCCTTACAAAGAAGCAAATGACTTAAAAAGTCAAGTGAATATGTGCCAAAATGAAGAAAATGAAGTGCTAAAGGGAAGATGAAACTTACTTAGACCAAACATTTCGTACCCTAACCAAAAGCCTTCACTATATCTCCACAAAAGCCCTATATGATATTGAGTTAAATGAAGCTTACATTAGTGGTGGCTCACATAAGGGGAAAACTTATGGTACTTATAGCCGGACTTGTGACTTTTCTTTGAGAGAGAAGAGTGTATTTCCATTATTCTTGTTCTAAGTGCTACAATCCCAAAGGTGAGGTTTGCTTAGGGAGAGTTGAGGATGTGTGAGTTTAGGTTCCACAATGACCAAAGTAACAGAAAGAGTTTCTTTGATGTGTTGAGTCAACTCTTGATGCTCTTGTGTTACACAAAATCCATGATGCTTAACAAAGTGAATGTTATTAATAATTCACTTTAATTGAGGGAAATTGTTAGTCCCAATTCATTCTAGATGAGGTTACTTTAGGTCAGCTGAATTTTCTTGGATTTACTCTTAAAGGGTGGGTCTTATTTTGTTTTCTTGAGGATAAACAAAAGCTTAAGTTTGGGGATTTGATAACTAGGGATTATGATGCATTTTACACGCCTTCATACTTGAGTTTTTATTAAAAATGTGTACAAAATAGTCCCAAAGGCTTACATGTTATACTTGTTTGCAGGGTTTGGTCAATAAGGTGATAATTAGTCAACATCAGCTCAAAAAGGAGTGAAACATGTACAATGACCAAGAACAAGTTCAAGCACAATGAAATAGGTCCACTGCGCCTACAAACCATTTAGTGCGGTCCGTAGTGATGAGGTTCATAGAGGTGCATTTTCAGAAGATCACGCATTGCAGCGCACAATATTTTATGCGGACCGCAATGGAATCACCATGGCCGCACTCGATATTGTGCGGTCCGCATTTCTGGAGTTTAGAGAGTTGAAGAATTGGAGCTTAATGCCAATACGGTCCACGATCCTATTTTGTGCGGACCACAACAGAAGGCACTGTAGCCGTGGTGCATTTTTTATGGCCCGCGATGGCCATGTTCAGAGAGCAAAAGTTTTAGTCAAGAAGCCTCACTGCGGCCGCACTCAATTTTTTGTGATTCGCACTACCCCCAGAGGGTATTTTTGTCCAGGAAATTCGGCCTAGTATAAATAGTTTCTTTTCCAATTTTTAGGTCATCAGTTGTATTTTAACACTCAGCTGCGCTCATGAATAGTGTTACTTAAACATTTTGAGTACTTTTATTGTTGAATCTTCAAGTATTAATTTGTAATCAAATATTATGCAATTTTCTTTATCTATTTATCAGTTTTCTTCTATTAGCATGAGTAGCTAGACCCATTAGATATGGTTGTGGCTCAACCCTAGTGTGAGTATTTGATGGGTCTTGTGTTTTAAGGCTTAAATGTCTATGGGTGTTTGATATTTGGACTAATTTATGGTTTCAATATTTAATTTGTGGTTGCAAACACTAATTTGTGCCTATTTGACTTGGGTTCTTCTTGAGAAAGAGAACTTGAGTCTAGGAAAATTAGTCTAACAAGGAATTGGGGTGTATTCAAGAGATTGATAGCCCCAATTGAAGGGTTAAACCTAGAGATAGTAATATCCGACTTGAACCTAAATTGCTTGCCCATATTATCATGCCCAATTGGTCTTGAGAATTTCAATTAGGGAAAAATTGCTCAAACTACCGAGAGGTATAGAGTGAGAAGTATCGTGCATTGGTTTTATCGTAATCCCCAACATGATAATCTTGCCTTAGACTCGAGCACCCGTCAAGTGTCCACATAGGAGAAAGTCACTTCCCTAGTGCCCTTTTTACCATTTAAACAACCTTCAAGTATTTCACTCTTTGCTTAATTTAGCATCTTATTAGCATTAAATTAGACGTAATCGAAAGACCAATGATGATTAGAAGAGTAATTAAGAGCAATTACGCATCTCTAATTTAGATAGGAACCCAATTCCCATTTCTATCTACCTGAGGAAATCAATCTTGACCTTCTCGGGTAAAAGCTGCTTCGGCTACTCTCGCTACTTTGTAGTGGTGCAGGGTTGGCTTCGATCATGCATCGGCTGACCAAGTCCGTGCATTTCATTCCTGTGTGTACTACCTATTCTTCAGAGCGGTTGGTAGAGATTTATATCCGATAGATTGTTTGTCTGTATGGTATTCCACTTTCCATCATTTCAGATAGGGATACTCAGTTCACATCAAGGTTCTAGAGGGCCGTACATCGTGAGTTGTGTACTTGGGTGGAGTTGAGTACAATATTTCACCCTCAAACGGACAGACAGTCCGAGTGCACTATTCAGATTCTTGAGGGTATGCTCCGTGCGTGTGTGATTGAGTTTGGAGGGTCTTGGGATCAGTTCTTGCCATTGGCGGAGTTCGCCTATAATAACAACTACCAGTACAGCATTCAGATGGCATCGTATGAGGCTTTATATGGCAGGCAATGTATATCCCTGATGGGTTGGTTTGAGCCAGACGAGGCTAGATTATTAGGCACCGATTTGGTTCAGGATGCTTTAGAGAAGGTTAAGGTGATTCAGGATAGACTCCGTACAGCCCAGTCTAGACAGAAGAGTTACGCGGACCGTAAGGTTTGTGATTTTTCTTATATGGTTGGAGAGTGGGTTCTGCTTCGGGTTTCACCTATGAAGGGCGTTATGAGATTTGGGAAGAAAGGGAAGTTGAGTCTGAGGTTTATTGGCCCTTCTGAGATATTCAAGGTGATCCTTTGCACGTGTTGGATTTCAGTTCAGTCCAGTTGGACAAGGATCTATCTTATGTTGAGGAGCTAGTGGCGATATTGGACGTGCAGGTTCGTAAACTGAGGTCAAAGAAATGCATCAGTGAAGGTTCAGTGACGGGGTTAGCCTTTCAAGGAGGCTACCTGGGAGAGTGAGCAGTATATGCACAGCCATTACCCTCATCTTTTCACTACTTTAGGTATGTCTCTATGCTCGTTTGAAGGCGAATGTATGTTTAAGTGTAGGTGGATGTGACGATCCGGCCGATTGTTTTAATAATTTACTCCCCGATCCCTATTAAATGCATTCCTCGTGTTTGTTTCTACTATTTTGAGTTGCTGGGAGGATTTATTTGGAGTTTCAGAGAGTTCTGGGATACTTAGTACCCAAATGAGAGCTTAAGTTTTAAAATTTGGACCCTAGTCAAAACGGTGTGAAGAAGGCCTCGGAATGGAATTTCGTTGGTTTCGTTAGCTCTGTTGGTGATTTTGGATTTAGGAGCGTGATCAGATTGTATTTTGGAGGTCTGTAGCTAATTTAGACTTGAAATGCCGAAAGTTGAATTTTTTAAGTTGCCGGTTCGATAGTGAGATTTTGATATCGGGGTCGAAATGGAATTCTGAAAGTTGAAGTAGCTCCTTAGTGTTGAATGTGATGTGTGTGCAAAATTTAATATCATTCGGATGAGGTTTGATAAACTTTTTAATCGAAGGCGTAATTTGAAAGTTTTTGAAGTTCTTAGGCTTGAATCTGATGCTAATTGGTTGATTCGATGTTGTTTGAGGTGTTTTGAAGATTTGTATAAGTTTGAACAGTGGTATTAGACTTATTTGTGTTTTTGGTTGAGGTCCCGAGGGTCTCGAGGTGATTTTGGATGTTTGACGAAAAGTTAGGAATTTGGGGTTGCAGCTGAAGTTTATGGCTGCTTTTATAACTGCATCTGTGGTTGGGAGGCCACATATGCGACTTCAGCAGATGCGGAATCAAGCCACAGAAGTAGCCATGAGGTGAGCTGTGAAGAGCCGCAGAAGTAGTTGTTTCGACGCATCTGCGATGGCTCAGGTGCGAGTGAGCGACCGTAGATGCGGTCCCAGGCCTTTTAGTGAGAACCACAGATGCGCAAATTGGATAGCAGATGCAAATTTGCTGGATAGAAAATAAGAATTTCGAAGGTCTAGTATCAAAAGTTAGAAAATTGATTTGGAGCTCAGGAGAGGGCAATTTTGGGAGGATTTTGAAGAGGAAATCAGTAGGCAGCGATTCCTAATCCCTTTCTATTTGTATTACTATAATCTAATCTTAGTTTGTCATTTAAATTTGGATTTGAGATAAAAAATAGGGGAAAATTAGGAGAAAGTTCTTAGACCTAAATTTTGAGTTTTAAATGGGAATTTGACATTGGATTTGGATAATTTTGGTGTGATTAGACTCGTGAGAGTGTGAGGATTGTGAATATTTAAATTTACCCGATTCCGAGACGTGGGCTTGAGGGGTATTTTGGTTATTTTTCCTATTTTTGCATATTAGCTTAGAATTAATTAGTTGAATTAGTTACTTGACGTGTTATTTACATTATACAATTGAATTGAATAGATTTGGGCAATCTAGAGTCGAGTATTCGTGGCAAGAGCGTGGTTTCGGGTTGATTCTGAGCCGGTTTGAGATAAGTGGCTTGCCTAACCTTGTGTGGGAGAACTCCCCTTAGGATTTGGTATTGTTGATATTTGAAATGCCTTGTACGTGAGGTGACAAGTGCATACCTGTGCTAATTATTGAAAAATCCGGTTTTCATTAAGTAATTATAATTGTGTTTCTTTTCCTGTTTATACTACTTGCAAATTTAAGCCTACTCTTAGCTTAGGGACATGTCTAATTGACGTAATTGCCTATTTGCTCAACTGCCTTAATTGAATTATTTGCAGTATGCTAGGTTAGAAATACCTGCTTACCGTAGTATGAAAATTTGAATTGAATTGAGAATTCTTCGTGTTACTGTTGTGTATTTATATTTAGGACTACATGACGGTATCTTTTGAGATCCCCCTGTATGTTTACTTTGGGACTGCGGATTAGTATTTCGGGAGATCCCCCTACACATTTATATTGGAACTATGGGACTGCACCCGGTAGATTTCCCCAGTACTGGGTATTCCGGTAGATCCCCGCGCACTATGAGTTGGACTATGGGACAGTATCCCAGGAGATCCACTGGATATATATATATATATATATATATATATATATATATATATATATATATATATATATATATATATATATATAT
>MU760497.1:0-43962 GCA_026770625.1 Nicotiana glauca
ACAAACACTGGTATTTCACACAAGTCACACAATTGCAAACAAAAATCATTTTATTTTGATTTTGGAATTCTTTTATTTGGGGTAAAAATCACGTGCTCACAATATGTATTGAATCTTTAGGATATAAATTGAAGTTTTACGATATGACTTGAACTTTATAGGATATGAGTTGAACCTTTAGAATATGACTTGAACTTTTGTGGATATGAATTGAACGTTTAGGATATGAATTGAACTTTTAGTTTATGTTTAAACTCGTAGGATAAGAATTGATGAACTTTTAGTTTATGTTTTGGAATTTTAGATTGCGGGAGGATTTTGTTGAAGAGGTTGATGACGTTATTAGACATGAAATGGAACTTCCACCAAGAATAACTAAGACACAGTACCTGGTGGAATGTGCCTTTAGTTGTTCTTCTCATTAGCGACAATGATGATGAGAAGGCAATGACATGTGTTTCAAAGCCACCAGACAACTTTATGATGCTAATGAAGCAAGATGATTCAATTAAACTCGTATTGTAAAGAAGAAGAAAGAGATTGATTCAGAAAGGAGGGTCGAGCCTCGACTACATACATGTAAGTTTTTTACTTTTCATTAAGTATTTTGATTTACTTTTATATAAATTTTGACTAGTACCTTTAGGATATGACTAGATACTTTAGGATATGAATTGAAGCTTTAGGATATTAATTGGAATTTTAGTTTATGAATTGTAATTTAAGGATATGAACTTGAGATTTTAGGATATGACTAGAACCTTTAGGATATGACTAGAACCTTTAGGATATGAATTGAAGCTTTAGGATATGAATTCGAATTTTAGTTTATGAATTGGAATTTTAGGATATGAACTTGAGATTTTAGGATTGTCACGAACTAAAACCCGCGCTAGTTGCGATGGCGCCTCTCGTGAAGACAAGGACATCCAACTAACCCAATTCATCTCTTTCAAAATGATTTAACATAAATGAATAGCAAAACACGACTTAATGACATTAAGAAATGATATTTACAACCCAACACAGCCCGACCGGGGTGTCACAAGTCACGAGCATCTAAAGAAAATTTGAACACAACTACAGGGCCAATAATATACAAAATAAGATTTAGAATCAAAAGACGAAGTCCGGTGCTGCGAACGCGGTGGTCACCTTGCTCAACTACGATAGCAAATCCTCAATCAGCTCAACCCGCTATCGGGTAACAATTTCCTCCAACTGCACGCGAGGTGTAGGGAGTAAAGTGAGTACTCCAACTCAGTGAGTAATGAGAGTAAATAATAACTGAACAGCAAGAAATCACGTAAGGCACTCCGTCATGCTATACAGAAAAGTGCAACCCTTTGAGAAAACAGTAAAATCGTGAAATCCTTTAGAAAATACCTGGGCTCAGTGAAAACCTCTTTGAAAATATCTTTTTCAACAGTTAAGCAAATGAATGCGAAACAGATAGTGCAAGTCAGCACATAAGTCAACCCCTCGGGCACAGCACTCCACTAACAACTAACACCAGGGTATCTAGTAAACAGTGCAAGAAGTAGCATAGTTGCCAATGAAATGAGAGTGCTAAATGTCATGCCATGTAGTACAAACAGGAACCAATGCATGAATGCAATGCAACGCATATGACCGCTGCGGCGTGCAGCCCGATCCATTTGGGTACCCGCGCTCACTGTGGGGGTTCAGACTTCTGAGGGGCTCCTACAGCCCAAGTGCAATATCAATATAACACCGCTGCGACGTGCAGCCCGATCCATTCTCAGTCCAGAAACACAAATATAACACTACTGCGGCACGCAGCATGATCCATGCTCAGTTCAAAAATGCGCATAAGCCCATTGGGCAATAATAAAATAATAGTTCTCCATTCAAAACATCAGTAAAATATCATTTAAGTTTTCAAATCTTAGAAAGATGGCTGAGTTTGCGAAATAGTACTTAAAACCTTGGACTGAAATCAAATAATATGCATAAGTAATGCAAAAACTGTAATATCAATCCTTGAAGGATTTAAACAATTGGAATGAAGCCCAAATATGGCGATCACCCTAAATCTGGACAACATCAGGTAGATTTCAATCAATTACACAGTAAAATCAACAACCAGGACGGACCAAGTAACGATCCCCCAACGGTGCTCTACCCTACGCTCGCTATCCAGCGTGCAAATCACCTCAATACAACACTATGGTGTACAAATTTGGGGTTTCAAACCCTCAGGATATCATTTACACGTATTACTCACCTCGAACCGGCGAAATCTCTAGCTCGTGATGCCTTTGCCCCTCAAATCGGCCTCCACGCGCGTCGAATCTAACTAAAATCAGAACGAATACATCACACTATGCCAAGGGAACAATACCCAATCGAAAACAATCAAAATATACCAAAAATCTCAAAACTAGCAAAACCCGAGCCCCAAGCCCACTTCTCAAAAAATTACAAACCTCACATTACCGGATTCCTCGTCTTGACACGAGTTCATACATACCAAGAACTCCTAAATCCGAGCTCAAATGACCTATCAAATCCCAATTTGAAATATCAAAACTCAAGCCCTAGTTCTTCCAATTTTTCTCAAATTTCCATGAATTTAAAGGTGGATTTCACAACATAATCGTGTTTTAAGACCAAGATTCTTACCTCAAGTCGATTCTCCTTGAATCTCTCTTCATTTTCCTTCAAAAACTCCCAAAAAGCCCAACAATGGAGGAAAAATGACCCAAAATCGCGGATGAAATGTTTATAAACTCATTGCCCAGCTCCAACATTTCCTTCTACGCGAACGCGGTCAAATCCACGCATTCGCGATGCACAAATTTTCCCTGACCAAAATAACCCCTACGTGATCGCGATACCATCACAACGAACGCGAAGCACCACTGACCGACCTTCCGCGATCGCAAACCAAATAACGTGAACGCGGAGAGCATTAACTGACCTACCAAATTCCTTAAACGTGAATGCGACATAGCTTGTGCGAACGCGAAGCACAGTCCTCCTACATTCCGCGAACGCGGACCCATGAACGCGAACGTGTAGAGAAAATCACCTGCCCCCCAAAAAGCTTGTACGCGATCGCGACACCACACCCGTGATCGCGAAGCACAAATACTCTGCAACATCAAGACAGCAAAATCTGCAACTCAAAATGCCAAGATTCGTCCGATCGACCATCCGAAACTCACCCGAGGCCCCCGAGACCTCAACCAAAAGCACCAACGCATCCTAAAACCTCATTCAAACTTGTTCCAATCATCAAAACACATCTAACAACACTAAAATCATCAATTCTCATCGGATTCAAGCCTAAGTTCTTAAAAAACTTCCGAAACACGCATTCGATCGAAAACCCAACCAAAAGACATCCGAATGACCTGAAATTTTGTACACAAATCACAAATCACATATCGAAGCTACAACAACTCTCGAAATTCCATTCTGACCCTCGAATCAAAATCTCACCTAACAACCGGAATCCGCCAAAATACTAACTTCGCCAATTCAAGCCTAATTCTACACCGGACCTCCAAAATCAATTCTGGTCGCACTCCTAAGTCACAAATCACCTCCCGAAGCTAACCGAATCACCGGAAATCACATCCGAGCCTTATAACTCATAAGTCAATGTCCGGTTGACTTTTCCAACTTAAGCCTTCCTTAAAGAGACTAAGTGTCTCATTTTCCACCAATACCAATCCAAATCAACGCTAACATACCACATACTGATAATGAAGCATGAAGAAGCATAAAAGAGGAAAACGGAGCAGTAACACATGAGACGACGGGTCGGGTCGTCACATCCTCCCCAACTTAAACCAATGCTCGTCCTCGAGCGTATCCAGAGTTGTCCTAGAAGCCAACCAATAGCTGAATAACCTTACCAAGCATATATATGGGGTGATCCCACATCACCCTATCTCGCATAGGTCCGATAACACAACATAGCTGAAATCTCACAACCCATCTAGACCATGACCCGTAGAACCACATTGCACTTTCCGAAATTATACACAAGACCAAAACCTCACATCTATACTCAGAATAAGTTCGAACCAGCTATAATAACCCATACCTGCAACCTCAGGTGAAATCATATGATATACCACATAATCCAAACACTCAAAACGGTAGTCTCTATTCACACCAGTTGCCCACAATAACCAAATACCGATAGAAAACCTTTTATTAACTAAAGTCTTATTCCAACACTTTTATATACTACCAAAGACAAATGAAACACGCGATAAACCGTAACCATTTCTCAGATCAACCATTCATGAAGTCACTTCCCTTTTAACTAATACCACAACAGATCCCGAGCCGAACTCCATTTTTTTTATCCTCCTAACAAGCTGAAATCAAATCTGTTCGTATTCATTAATGACTCCAACGATCACCTCGAATCTAATGAACCACTCTGGTGATATGACACCTCAATACAGGCCTAAGCCACAACTAGCAGAATACACGCACCAATAAGAAGTGGTCTGAACATACTCAAATCATGGCAAATGACTCCAACGAAAGAGCTGTAACTCAAGTTCATCAATACCATCATAACACAAGGCTGAGACCCCTTTCCACATCATAGAAATAGAATACCTGAAGCTACCCCGAAAGATCATACCCCCGCGTGGCCTCTCCATAATGCGCGATCCTATCCAAACACTATTACACATGAAGCACCTCCAGTCGCCCTGCTCAAAATCGACAGCCACGCATAATTTGATGTCTGAAACCAAAGCAATTCATTACATCCACGGTGAAACAAATAATATGTGACATGCAACCCGATAGGTCATAACCAATACTCCATTTACCGAGCAACACTCAATTACTCTTCCCGCTCGACTTTCTCTATGAATCCTTAACAGAACCGCACCACAAGTGCCCATATCCAACAAATCATAATGCCTCACAGCATAGAAAAGCAACTCATAAATCTCCCAGATCACTAACAAGTTCAATAGTGATCGAATTAACCTATCCCTCAACAAAACAACTCGGGACTAACCAGACTAACTCAAGCTAAATACGTAGTCACATTGGCATGCCAACGAACTCAATACCAAGAAGCCTGAAGTTGATCCTTCCACACTATAACTCCTGGCAGAGCCATACGATATGGCACCCGGCACCAAATAAATACTGAAATCCACAATATCAACCGGCGACATGCCCGGCAATAAGAAATGCATCCAAAAAGTCCCTCAATACCGAAACTGAATCAATGGTAGAAACCTCTGCACTGACATCGGCCACGAAGGCCCAATTAAGAAAAGCAATCCTTCCCAGCCGTCCGCCGGTCTTTGGAATACAAACCACTCTGCTAGAACATAATCCGATGCACCTCGCCATGCCACCTGTGGCATTTTCCGACATAGTCCATAACACAATAGTCTAGAATAACCCAACACTGAGACAACCAATCTACACCCCAATGTCATATCTAAAATCTAACATACCAAGCAAAGAAAGATCTAGTCGGGCCTCCAAATCCCCAAAGCCGCTAACGGTATCAATACACACGATCCACAACCACCACTTAGTCTGTACCTGAGAACTCTGGGTCTCCAACCCCACATAGTACACGAGTCACTGTACCTGATCCCAAATTCCGCAGTATGAATACATATTATACCTCAAGTACCCAATCCTTCCACGAAAGATATTCAAAAATTCCTACGTGTCACCAAACAACTCGGATATCAGCAGTCGGTCTAGCAAGGAAGCACCGCAATACTAACGCAGTATCATTAGTCAAATCACATTACCTTTCTTCCGAGACATTTACTCTCGTCAAATCACTTTCGATTAGCAGTACCATTTCCTTGATTACCTGAGGCTACCCATTGCCTAAGAATTTTATGAACTTCTTTTCAGAACTGAACTGCAACTCATCTAGCTAAGACCTTCTGTCAATACCATCTAGAAGAAGAATCATTACACATTCCATGCTTCGCATACCCATGGAAAATATATTCATCTCCAAAGCACGGTAAAATCCAGCAAGAACATCTCTGCCAATTCCATTTGTACAAGCTAAACTGTCAGGACTGAAACCTTCTACCCAAACCAAGCTAAGCAAGCTGTCATAACTCAAAAGCTTTGCCGCACAATACCTATAAGGGCTCATTACCTCGAACGCATACAAAGAATTAACCATATCCTTACCATACCGAGTCGGTCTACTATCAAGCTATTACATCTATCTAATTTCGTTTCTGATTCATCATCAACTTGATATTCTCTCTTGTTGTAGCATCATAATGCCTCTTTTCAGGCTTACCACATGAGACTCGAAAATAAATCCACACTGTCTAAGACTCATAGGCCGTCGAATACTCTCTTAGCTGTGCCCAGAAATACCACATTCCAGAATGTTTTACTCTGAAAAACTTCCTGCGAATTTGAATTTGTTGCTTTTACTTCCCAGATACAGATATATAGTATCCCATAATTAACATAAATTACCACAAGTCTTGACCTTTCCGATGAAAACACAGTCTCTGACCACATACACAACCTTAAGACACCTAATTGTTACATGAAAAATCTTGAACACATTAAAACCATTCTCAAGAGTCATTCACTCTTATTCAAATTGCAAATTACCTGACTTAACGAACAGAACCACTCGTGCCTTATTGGCACTCCGATACCGCAATATGAGATCCTCACCCTAATATAACCAAGCAACTTCCTTCTCTATGCACCGAGCAGTCTCTACCAACAACAACTCTAGACATTCCGTGATTCTCATACCCTATGGAACATAATATACCCTCTACCAAAATTTTGCTTCACTCGTGCCATCCTCGGCTCAATTTTCGTGACCAGAACTGATCCGCCAGCGTACCTCAAAACGGAACCAACATAGCACATAACCGTACAATAAGCTAATCAATAGCAACCTCCCCAACTTGGCTCGAAGCCATATATCAAGACACACTTAACAACTCATAACACTTTTACTCTAATGATGCCACAATGCCACAGTGATATTAAACTCAAATCATGTACAAGTTTTGTGAAAACACAGAACATCTAGTATTGAAATCCTTGGCAAACCTCGCATTCACCCCCACGTCAGTTGAGTCCACTTTCTTAAGCGACCCAAAGTTTCAACTTACAACACGTACCTTTTAATTACACATGAGATTTTGTAACGTACACATAGGGATCCTATCACTTAAGAACACTCCGCAGGAGATAACCTACCTGCGCCGCCTCAATTTAGTGCTTCAGCACACCTTCCACCATCATATACGTTACACAGTCATTTAGTCTTCCTGAGTCTGAACTCCTCCGCCACATGTAATGCACTTCACTTCCCAACTAGGAGACACGAAAATATTTTTCACACGCCCATAATTCGGTCTACGCACCAAGTCACAATAGGAATCGAACACTTAACAGTTCATTTATTATCCAGCAGACTTCTTCATCACTACTAAGTCATATAAATACATTTCGCAGTACTAACATACTCATCACATAAATATCCATTTGCCATTCCGGCTAATAGGAACAATACCGAACATATAAGTTCAAAATACTTGCTCACACAATCAGCACCTCGGTGCTCAAGCCATAGGCAAAGATCCGGCCTCAAGTCCTCTAGACTAGCCTAACATACTCACGAAGATCACATCTCGCCCCTCGATCGGGGAATCACAATCCATCAAGGCACATACAATACTGAGCGCTCATGTGCGCATACAGACGTGTGGAAGGAATTTCAAGAGTTATATTCCAAGCTGAATCAAGTACGCACGATAAGAATTCCAAGAATGGGAAGTTTTCCTAAAGGTTCTGCAGCCTCTCGAGGATAAATGCAGATGTCTCCGTACCGATCCGCGAGACTCTACTAAACCTGCTCATGACTCGTGAGACCTAGTAACCTAGGCTCTGATACCAACTTGTCACAACCCAAAACCCGCGCTAGTCGTGATGACGCCTCTCATGAAGACAAGGCCAACCAACTAACTCTAATTCGTCTCTTTCAAAATAATTTAACATAAATTAATAGAAAAACACGACTTAATGACATTAAGAAATGATATTTACAACCCAACACAGCCCGAACGGGGTGTCACAAGTCACGAGCATCTAAAGAAAATCTGAACACAACTACAGGGCCAATAATATGCAAAATAAGATTTAGAATCAAAAGACGAAGTTCGGTACCGCGAACGCCGGTGTTCACCTTGCTCAACTACGATAGCGAATCCTCAATTAGCTCAACCCGCTACCGGGTAACAATTTGCTGCAACTGCACGCGAGGTGCAGGGAGTAAAGTGAGTACTCCAACTCAGTGAGTAATGAGAGTAAATAATAACTGAGTAGCAACAAATCACGTAAGGCACTCTATCATGCTATACAAAACAGTGCAACCCTTTGAGAAAATAGTAAAACCATGAAATCCTTTAGAAAATACCTGGGCTTAGTTAAAACCTTTTTGAAAATATCTTTTTCAACAGTTAAGCAAATGAATGCGAAATAGATAGTGCAAGTCAGCACATAAGTCAGCCCCTCGGGCAAAGCACTCCACTAACAACTAACACCAGGGTATCTGGTAAACAGTGCAAAAACTAGCATAGTTGCCAATGAAATGAGAGTGCTAAATGTCATGCCACGTAGTACAAACAGGAACCAATGCATGAATGCAATGGAATGCATATGACCGCTGGCGCTCAGCCTGATCTATTTGGGTACCCGCGCTCACTGTGGGGGTTCGGACTCCGAAGGGGCTCCTACAGCCCAAGTGCAATATCAATATAACACCGTTGCGACGTGTAACCCAATCCATACTTAGTCCAGAAATGCACATATAACACTGTTGCGGCGCGCAACCCGATCCATGCTCTGTCTAGAAATGCACATAAGCCTCTTGGGCAATAATAAAACAACAGTTCTCCACTCAAAACGTCAGTAAAATATCATTTAAGTTTTCAAATCTTAGAAAGATGGATGAGTTTGCGAAACAGTACTTAAAATCATAGACAGAGATCAAATAATATGCATAAGTAATGCGAAAACTGTAATATCAATCCCCGAAGGATTCAAACAATTGGCACGAAGCCCAAATATGGCGATCAACCTAAATCATGACAATATCAGGTAAATTTTAGTCAATTACGCAGTAAAATCAACAACCGAGATGGACCAAGTCACGATCCCCCAACGGTGCTCTACCCCACGCTCGCTATCCAGTATGCAAGTCACCTAAATACAGCACTATGGTGTACAAATCTGGGGTTTCAAACCCTCAGTATATCATTTACACGTATTACTCACCTCGAACCGGCAAAATCTCTAGCTCGCGATGCCTTTGCCCCTCAAATCGGCCTCCACACGTGTGGAATCTAACCAAAATCAGAGCGAATACATCATACTATGCCAAGGGAATAATACCCAATCAAAAACAATCAAAATATAGCAAAAATCTCGAAACTAGCAAAACCCGATCCCCAGGCCCACTTCTCGAAAAATTACAAAACTCATATTATCGGATTCCTCGTCTCGCCACGAGTTCATACATACCAATAACTCCCAAATCCAAGCTCAAATGACCTATCAAATCCCGATTTGAAATATCAAAACTCAAGCCCTAGTTCTTCAAATTTTTCTCAAATTTCCATGAATTTAAAGGTGGATTTCACAACATAATCGTGTTTTAAGACCAAGATTCTTACCTCAAGTCTCCTTGAATCCCTCTTCATTTTCCTTTAAAACGCACCCAAAGAGTCCAACAATGGAGGAAAAATGACCCAAAATCACGGATGAAATGTTTATAAACTCACTGCCCAGCTCCAGCAATTCCTTCTACGCGAACGCAGTCAAATCCACACGTTCGCGATGCACAAATTTTCCCTGACCAAAATAACCCCTATGCAATCGCGATACCATCACTGCGAATGCGAAGCACCACTAACCGACCTTCCACGATCGCGAACCAAATAATGCGAACGCCGAGAGCATTAACTGACCTGCCAAATTCCTTAAATAGGAACACGACATAGCTTGTGCGAACGCGAAGCACAGTCCTCCTACCTTCTACGAACGCGGACCCATGAACACGAACGCGTAGAGAAAATCACCTGCCCCCCAAAAATATTCTACGCGATCGCGACACCACACTCGCGGTCGCGAAGCACAAATACTCTGCAACATCAAGACAGCAAAATCTGCAACTCAAAATGCGAAGATTGGTACGATCGACCATCCGAAACTCACCCGATGCCCACGAGACATCAACCAAAAGCACCAATGCATCCTAAAACCTCATTCAAACTTGTTCCAATCATCAAAAAAACATCTAACAACACTAAAATCATCAATTCTCATCGGACTCAAGCCTAAGTTCTTTAAAAACTTTCGAAACACGCATTCGATCGAAAACCCAACCAAACGACGTCCGAATGACCTGAAATTTTGCACACACATCACAAATCACATATCGAAGCTACAGCAACTCTCGGAATTCTATTCTAACCCTCGTATAAAAATCTCACCTAACAACCGAAATCCGCCAAAATACTAACTTCGCCAATTCAAGCCTAATTCTACACCGGACCTCCAAAATCAATTTCGGTCGCACTCCTAAGTTACAAATCACCTTCCGAAGCTAACCGAATCACCAAATATCACATCCGAGCCTTATAACTCATAAGTCAACATCCTGTTGACTTTTCCAACTTAAGTCTTCCTTAAAGAGACTAAGTGTCTCATTTTCCACCAATACCAATCCAAATCAACTCTAACATACCACATACTGATAATGAAGCATGAAGAAGCATAAAACTAGTAAAACGGAGTAGTAACACATGAGACGACGGGTCGGGTCATCACAAGGATATGACTAGAACCTTTGGGATATGAATTGAAGCTTTATGATATGAATTGGAATTTTAGTTTATGAATTGGAATTTTAGGATATTAAATTGAGATTTTAGGATATGACTAGAACCTTTAGGATATGAATTGAATTTTTGTTTATGAATTGGAATTTTTGTTTACGAATTTGAATTTTAGATTGTTAAATGAATTTTTTTTGGATATGAATTGAACCTTTAGGATATGAATTAAAATTTTGGTTTATGTATTGGAATTTTAGGTTGCGGGAGGATTTTTTAGAAGGGGTTGATGGTAATATTAGACATGCAAAGGAACTTCCACCAAGAATAACTAAGACACAGTATCTGGATGAGTGTGCCTTTAATTGTTCTTCTCATTAGCGACAACGATGATGAGAAGGGAAGAACATGTGTTTCAAATAGTTAAGGTGTAGGTAGGAGTTTAACATTTCCTAAGTAGATAAAAGAAGAGGTAATAGAGGAATTCTATACTTCAATTTCCAAGAGGAAAAGGAGTTTAATTGGGAGTGACAAGGGTGATGGTGATGGAATGTTTTCCATCGGTCATGGCAGTTCCCATAAAACGGGGATCATAAGACTCTATGATGACAGAGATTATAGGAAGTTTTGTTCTCAACTTTCTTCCAAGTCTGAACCGTACAAGCTTAATGAGATATTGGTGATATATTCTTCGGATTCAGACAATGATTTGACTGACAAAAGTATGAAAATGCTAATCAAAAGAATTAAAACTAAATGTTTTTCAGCATCCTTCTCTACCAAGAAAAACGATTTAGCTTTAATTCTTTTGATTAGTAGTTCCATACTTTTGTCAGTCAAATCATTGTCTGAATCTGAAGAATATGTCACCAATATCTCATTAAGCTTGTACGGTTCTGACTTGGAAGAAAGTTGAGAACAAAGCTTCCTATAATCTTTGTCATCATAGAGTCTTATGATCCCCGTTTTATGGGAACTGCCATGACTGACGGGAAACATTCCGCACCATCACCCTTGTCACTCTTAATTAAACTTTTTTTTCTTCTTGGAAAATGAAGTACAGAATTCCTCTATAATCTTTCTTTTATCTACTTAGAAAATGTTAAAATTCCTGCCTACACCATCACTATTTGAAATACATGCCATTGCAGTCTCAACATCATTGTCGCTAACGAGAAAAACAATTGATCAAAAGACACACCCTGTCAGCTACTGTATCCAAGTTATTCTCTGTATCCAAGTTCATCCCGAGTAATAGTACCATGAGGATAATTACCAAAGCCACCGGACAGCTTTACGATGCCAATGAAGCAAGATAAGCTATTCAATGAAACTCGTATTATAAAGAAGAAGAAAGAGACTGATTCGAAAAGGTGGGTAGAACGTCGAGCCTCGACTATACATGTAAGTTTTTTAGTTTTCATTAAGTATTTTGATTTACTTTTATATAAATTTTGAAATATTAATTCAATATAATTTTTCTTATAGGTTCGCTTCACAATTGATGTGGGGGAATTCATATGCAGCCAGCCACCAAACAAGTCGGCCGAGGCAATCCAACTTTCGAACGAGGATGCTAAAAGAACTACTTTATATACTTTGAACTAGATAATAGAACTATTTTTCGAATGAGCTTGTAATAAATGTTAACTTAGTTTTGTTAGCTTAATGTTTTGTTTTTATTGATCTTTATATTTTGTTAGTTTTTAGTGTTGTTGTTGTTGTTGGCATAAAATGCCTGTTTAGGATATTTGGTAAGCTGGCAGGTGGTGTAGCTGCCAAAACAGGCAGTTCCTGCCAGCAATATATCAAAAATAGCGACCAACTTTGGTCGCCACTTAGTCACTTTTCTATTTAAAAAATAATTTTCTGGAAAATAGCAACCAAGGTTGGTCGCTATAACACAGATTTCAGAAAAAGCGACCAGCTTTGGTCGCTACTTCCCAGAAAATTAACAATTTTTGGAAATATAGAGACCAAAGTTGGTCTCTTATTAATTAAAAAAAATTAATTCATAAAGTTGGCGACCAACTTTGGTCGATATTTTAAAAATAAATTAAAAATATGAATAGTATAGAGACCAACTTTGGTCGCTATTTTTCAGATTTTAAAATATAATATTTTTATTTACAGACCAGAGTTGGTCGCTATTTTATGATTATTAATAAATATAAAAAAACATAATTTACGTAAAGAGACTAAATTTGGTCGCCAAATTTATAATATTAAAATATTATAGCGACCAAAGTTGGTCGCTATAGTCAATACCCAGAATATTTGGTCTCTTTACTTTGGGGACCAAGGTTGGTCGCTAATTAGCGACCAACTTTGGTCCCTAAGGTAAAGAGACCAGCTTAATATGGACCAGGCGTATTTGGTCGGTTTTTGGTCGCTTTCTGGCCAATAAGCGACCAACTCTGGTCGCTTTTCGTGGTCGCTTTTTTTCGGATTTCTAGTAGTGACATATCTAAGAATACGCCTTTTGGTTTCCTCGTTAAAAAATTTGCAAGGAAAATCCAGTAGGACAAAACCTTGTAAGGAAAAAAGAGTACAACGTGTATTAACTCCCCCTGATAAGAGCATCAATTTACATATTTAAGCCTTCACATCCCAATCTTGTGCACTAGCTTATTGAAGGTTGATGTCGGCAGAGATTTGGTGAATAAATCAGCCATATTAACTCCAATAAATATGTTGCACCTTGAAAATCCTCGCTATCATAATATCGTACTTATATTTATAGCAAGATACATTTGTGCATAAATTACACTTATCATATAGTACTTCAGGACCAAGAATCGTATATACTGCAAATGATTTAAATAGGTCAAGAATTGTCATATAAGTCATATAATAGACTTCAATTAGATGCGTATCAAGTTTTTATGTCATGTTAGACAAATAAGATATCGAAAACTGGTTGCATATACCATTGACTTTATACTTTTAAATATTTGAACCACATGTTCAAAAATACATGTCTTTCATATGAAACCAATTATATTCGAATTGTGTCTGTTCCATTTGGCCAATATTTTGTGTCTGTATTCGACAGACTTAAGATCCTCATCTATACTTAGCGCTATGATAGATGTCGTCGACAAACATTTTATATCGGTTCCAATAATTTTTCATAAAGACATGACATAGAGATCTCTTCATTCATATTTCAAGTACCTAAACCTCTCTTGAGATTTTATGAAGTATTATGTCATGTGATCTTCTAGATCACTTGCCTTCTTACGATCATTTGTTCATCTTCTTTATCAAGAAGTTTCTTTGAAATCGATTTGTCTATACGTTTAAGCGCACCATAGACTTTGTCCTTCTATGACTTATTCTAATTGGAGCATTTTCAGTGAGAATATAGTTACTTTCTTTGGGTCAGCAAATGCGTCTGGCATGCTTTGTAATATATTACAAGTGAATTATCTTTTTATGAACTTCAAGTTCTTATTATCCTATTCGAGGACCTCGATGTACACATGATATTTCATTACACATAATGTTTTCTCAAGTGTCTATCATGTCTCCCCCTCGTGTTAGAAAAACTAACTTGCTTCCTCAACTTTGAAAATCCATCTTTGTGTGTACATATAAAGAACTCAAAAATCGGAGTTCGTTTGACCCCTCAAATCATCCCTAGAAGGTCTCATAATCTCAAACCCTAACTCCACCTTTTTCTACTGATTTTCATGAATTAAAAACTGATATTTTGTTCCTTAATCACAAATAATCGAGCTTTAGGGTCCAAAATCCTTACCTCAATAAAGAACAATGATTCCCTCTCTTCCAAATCGCTTCAAAGCTCTTTTCCCGTTCCAAAATTATGTAAAAGGGTTTAATGGTCGTAGAGGAACTCGCTTATATTATGTCCAGACCTTTCCACATCTGCAGTCATTTCACCATATCTGCGGTACCGCTTCTGCGGTCACGACCACCGCATCTGCAGTCCTCACTTAAATGCAAATTTCAGCATCTACGGTTCCATATCCGCATCTCCACGGATGCGGTCCTCCTAGCCGCTTGTGTGGTTTCCTAACAATGTACCTCTGGCCGCTTATGCGGCCCATCTTTTGCATATGCGGTGCCGCACCTGAGGTCCCTTATCCACAGGTGCAGAAATACCAGAAGCAGCAAAAAATACTGCAGCTGCAATAATTCTTTAAACTCCCCATCAACCATTCAAAATCACCCCGATCACTGGGGACCTCAACCAAAAGCACCAACATATCCCTAACCTTATTCAAACTTGTACCAATCTTAAAAACACCTAAAACAATATCAAAACCACCAAAACGCATTGAATTCAAGCCTAAGGTTCTAAAATTTTCCGCATTACGCTTATGATAAAAAGGTATAACAAACCAAGTCCGAATGACCTAAAATTTTGCACACTCATCCCAAATGACATAACAAAGATGCTGCAACTTCCGGAATTCCATTCCGACCCCTCTATCAAAATCTTACCTATCAACCGGAAAACGCCAAAGACTAAATTTTGCCAATTCAAGCCTAAATCTACTCCGGTCCTCCAAAACACATTTCGATCACAGTCCTAAATCCCAAATCATCTACCGAAGTTATTTGAACCATCATAACTCACATCCGAGTCCTCTAACACATAAGTCAACATCCGGTTAACTTTTCTAACTTAAGCCTTCTTAAAAGAGACAAAGTGTCTCAAACCTTCTCAAAACCTTTCCGAACCCAGGCCAACCGACCCAATCATATACAAAACCGATAATTAAAGCAATTAGAAGCAAAAATGGGGGAAACGAAGCGATAACTCATGAGACGACCAGCCGGGTCATCACATCCTCCCCCCTAAACAAATATTCATCCTCGAACGAGTCAAGAAACGTACCTGAAGTCTTGAATAAGTGAGGATATCTGCTCCACATCTCCTACTCGGTCTCCCAGGTAGCCTCCTCCACGGGCCGACCTCTCCACTGCACTTTCACTGAAGTTATATCCTTTGATCTCAACTTCTAAACCTGATGCTCTAAAATAGCTTCTGGCTCCACTTCATAAGTCAGATCACCTTCCAACTGAACCGTACTAAAATCCAGAACATAAGATGGATCCCCAATATACTTTCGAAGCATAGAAATATGAAATAGCAGATGCATACTTGACAACCTGGGTGGCAAACCAAGCTCATAAGCCACCACCCCAATCCTCCGAAGTACCTCAAAAGGTCTAATGAACCGTGGACTCAATTTACCCTTCCAAACCTCATAACACCCTTCATGGGTGAAACCTTCAACAGGACTTTCTCACCAACCACGTAGGACACATCACGAACCTTCCTATCAGTATAGCTCTTTTTCCTTGACTGCGCTCTACGAAGCCTCTCCTGAATCACCTTTACCTTGTCTAAAGCATCCTACACCAAATCTGTACCCAATAGCCTGGCATCGCTCGGCTCAAACCAACCAACTGGAGATCGACACTGTCTCCCTTACAAAGCCTCATATGGAACCATCTGAATACTCGACTGGTAGCTATTTTTATAAGCAAACTCCACGAGCGGTAGGAAATGATCCCATGACCCTCCAAAATCAATGACAAAAGCGTGTATATCCTCTAATATCTGAATAGTGCACTCGGACTGCCCGTCTATCTGAGGGTGAAAAGCTGTGCTCAACTCAACCTAACTACCCAACTCTCACTGTACTGACCTCCAAAACTGTGAGGTAAACTGAGTGCCCCTATCTAAAATGATGGAAACTAGGAAACTATGCAACCAAATAATCTCCCGAATATATATCTCTGCTAACCATTCAGAGGAATAAGTAGTACAAATAGGAATGAAGTGCACAGACTTGGTCAACCAATCCATAATCACCCAAATAGCATCGAATTTCTTCAAAATTTATGGAAGTCCAACCACAAAGTCCATAGTGATCTGCTCCCACTTCCACTCTGGAATATCCATCCGCTGAAGCAAGCTACCCGATCTCTAATGCTCATATTTCACCTGCTGACAATTGAGACACCGAGCTACAAATTCCACAATGTCTTTCTTCATTCTTCTCCACCAATAATGCTGTCTCATGTCCTAATACATCTGCGCGGCTCCTGGATGAATGGAATATCGCGAGCTATGGGCCTCTTCTAGAATCAACTCCCGAAGCCCATCTACATTGGGAACACATATCCGGCCCTGCATCCCCAACACCCCATCATCACCGATAGTCACATCCTTAGCATCGTCATGCTGAACTCTGTCCTTAAGGACAAGAAAATGTGGATCATCATACCGGCGCTCTTTGATGCGCTCATATAAGGAAGAGCGAGAAACCACACCTAGGCTTAAAAATATCCAACCTCACAAACCGATTGACCAAATCTTGAAAAGCAACTACAAGAGGTCTCTCCCAAACTGGAATATACGCCAAACTCCCCATACTTACTGCCTTTTTGGCTCAAAGCATCAGCCACTACATTGGCCTTCCACGAGTGATATAGAATAGTAATTTCATAATCCTTAAGTAACTCCAACCACCTCCGCTGCCTCAAATTGAGATATTTTTTCTTTAACAAGTGTCGGAGGCTACGATGATCAGTATACACCACACAAGACACATCATACAAATAATGCCTCCAGGTCTTCAATGCATGCACAATGGCAGCCAACTCCAAATCATGAACAGGGGTTCTTTTCATGATGCTTCAACTGACGAGAAGCATAAGTAGTAACTCTACCCTCCTGCATCATAACACACACAATACCAACTCTCAAAGCATCACAATATACGGTATAAGAACCTGAAGCTGATGGCTATACTAGTACTGGAGCTGTGGTCAAGGCAGTCTTCAGCTTTTGAAAGCTTTCCTCACACTCATTAGACCACTAAAATAAAATAACCTTCTGAGTCAACTTGGTTAAGGGCGATGCAATAGACGAGAATCCCTATATAAACCGACGATAATAACCTGCCAAACCAAGAAAACTACAAATCTCCGTAGCTGAGGACGGTCTGGACCAACTCTGAATCGCCTCTATCTTCTTCGAGTCCACCTGAATACCCTCGCTGGACACCATGTGCCCCAAGAAAGCCACTGCACTGAGCCAGAACTCACGTTTGGAGAACTTTGCTGAAAGCTTCTCCTCTCTCAATCTCTACAACACCATTCTCAAATGTTCCACGTACTTCTCCTGGCTAGTCGAGTGTACCAGAATATCATCAATGAAGACTATGACAAACGAGTCGAGATACGGCCGGAACACACTGTTCATCAAATGCATGAACGGTACTGAGGCATTGGTTAGCCCGAAGACATCACTAAGAACTCATAATGACCATATCGGGTCCTGAAAGCTATCTTAAGAATATTTGAGTCCCTGATCTTCAACTAGTAGTAACCTGAGCGCAGATCAATCTTATAGAATACTCTCGATTCCTGAAGCTGGTCGAACAAATCATCGATATGAGGCAAAGGATACTTGTTTTTAATTGTTAGTTTATTCAAATGTCTGCAATCAATGCACATTCTCATCGTTCCATCATTCTTCTTCACAAAGAGTACCGACGCACCCCACACGACACACTAGGACGAATGAACCCCTTATCTAGAAGTTCCTGAAGCTGCTCCTTTAACTCCTTCAGCTCCGCTGGTGCCATACAATATGGAGGAACAAAAATGGGCTGAGTGCCCGACACCAGGTCAATACCAAAATCTATATCACTGTCCGGTGGCATACCCAGCAATTCTACAGGAAATACATCGGGAAAATCCCTCATAACTGGAACAGAATCAATACTGGGAGTCTCTGCATCAAAATCCCTCATAAAGGCTAGATATGAAAGACAACCTTTCCCAACCATACACTGGGCCTTTAAGATAGAAATCACTCTGCTGGGAACATAATCGATCGAACCTCGCCACTCGATCCGTGGCATACTAGCATAGCCAAAGTCACTGTCCTGGCATGATAGTCCATAATAGCCTGGCACAGAGATAACCAGTCCATGCCTAGAATAACATCGAAATCCACCATACATAATAGCAATAGATTTACTCGAGTCTCCAAACCCACAATAGACACAATACACGACCGGTACACACAGTCTACCATCACCTACTAGCATAGAAACACGAACAGAAGAAATAAGGGACTCGCATGGCATATCCAGATAATGGAAAAAATAAGACGACACATAAGAGAAAGTAGAACCAGGGTCAAATAACACAAAAGCATCCTTGTGGTAGACTGAGATAATACATGTAATCACCGCATTTGAAGCAATCGCATCAGGCCTAGCTGGAAGTGCATAGAAGTGAGCCTGGCCACCTCCGGATCGACCTCCCCCTATGGGGAAACCCCTAGATGACTGTCCCCCCACCCCTAGCTGGCTGGGTAGGTGGTGAAGTGGTTGGGGCTAAGGCTGATGGCTAACCCCTTTGCTAACAACGATGAGGGAACTGCCTCTACAAGTGGCCCATCTCTCCACACTCATAACAACTCTCGGGTGCTGGAGATGTGGACTGATGGGAACCCCTAGCACCGGTATGACTAGAAGACGCCCCTAGCATAGAAGAATCCTGAATTGATAGAGCACGGGACGAACATTGGGCTGGAAGTGTACTAAGTGAAAAATGGCCCTGCTGAGAACCGTGAGAACTACGGCCTGATGATGCCCCCACGATAACCTGGGCGAGCTGACTGAGCATTTCATAACTATTGACCTCTGTCATGCTGAAACTGGCCCTTCGAAGGAGCACCACCACCATGTCCTCGAGGCCTCTTAGCCTCCCTTTCCTCGCGCTCCTAGCAATGAACTGACTTAATATCTCGAGCAATATCCATAACCTCTTCGAATGTAGCACGTGACATCCTATCCCTGGTCATGAGAACCCTAAGTTGGTAGGTGAGTCCATCAACAAAACTCCTGATCCTCTCTCTCTCTCTCAGTAGCAACCAGCCAAAAAGCATGTCGAGCCAACTTCGAGAACCTCATCTCATACTGGGTAACTGTCATATCCCCCTATTGAAGCTGCTCAAATTGCCAGTGCAGCTCCTTCTTGTGGGACTTTCGGACGTACTTCTCCAGAAATAGAGCGGAGAACTGCTGCCAGGTCAGAGGTGTCGAACCAACAGGCCTATGCCTCTTATATGCCTCCCACCAAGTGAAGGCAGCTTTGGTAAACTAGACGGTCGTGAATATAACCCTATTGTTCTCCAGAATACCCGCAGTGCAAAGAATCCTCTGACATATATCTAAGAAACCCTAGGCATCCTCACCCTCTACTCTACTGAAAGTAGAAGGCTGGAGTTTGCCAAACCTCTCCAATCTATGCTGCTCATCCTTCGACATAACAGGATCCACATAACACTGAGCAGTTGCCACCGGCTGGGCTAGTGGTGCCTCCGGTGTCTGCACCCCCTGAACCACCGGATCAGGTGTGCAGGCGGCGTGAATCTGACAGCCTCCCCCCACTTGAGAAGTAGCTGCGGCATTAGAAATCATGACCGCTTGAGCAAGGCTAGTGCATACTGTCAATATCTGAGCCAAAGTCTCCTGAAGACTCGGAATCACAATGGGCACAGCTGATGCCTGAGCTGGTGCTGCTGGAGCGTCCACCATTGGGACCTAACCCTAAACTGGGGCGGTAGGTGGGTCTGCAGGTGCTGTCCCAGCTACTGTGGGGTTGTACCTCTGCCCCTACCAGGGCCTCGGCCACGTCCTCGACCTCTAGTGGCTCCCACTGGTGGTACTGGTAGTCGTCCATCCTAACCGGTAGCGCTTGTCCTCACCATCTATGAGAGAATAGAATAATAGAAGTTTAGTACCCGGATCAAAATATTCGCATGACAATAATTTCAAGAATATGGAATTTTCCTAAAGGTTCTATAGCCTCTCAAGGATAAATACAGACGTCTCCATACTGATTCGCGAGACTCTACTAAACCTGCTCATGACTCGTGAGATCTATGTAACATAGGCTCTGATACAGGTCGTGATGGCGACTCTCGTGAAGATAAGGCCAACCGACACACATCCAATTCACTTTAAGTAGTTAAAATAATAAATACCAAGTTCAGATTTTTATCATCAAATTATACTAAACGAAGGAATTCCAATCGAAAACTATCCATTTTAAGCACAAATCCCGAAATCAGACAAAACCCGACCCCCAAGCCCACATCCCAAAACTGGAAAAATTTTATACCAAAATGTTCTTCATTATCTCACAAGTCTGTACATATAAAAAAATTGAAAATCGGAGTTCGTTTGACCCCTCCAATCATCCCTACAAGGTCTCATAATCTCAAGCCCTAACTCCACTTTTTCTACTGTTTTTCATGAATTAAACACTATATTTTGTTCCTTAATGACAAATAATCGAGTTTTAGGGTCTAAATTCCTTACCTCAATGAAGAACAATGATTCTCTCTCTTCAAAATTACCTCAAAGCTCTTTTCCCGCTCAAAAATGGTGTAAAAGGGTTTAATGGTCGCGGAGGGACTAACTTATATTATGTCCAGAGCTTTCCGTATCTACAGTCATTTCACTGCATCTATAGTACCGCTTCTACTGCATCTACGGTCCTCACTTAAATCTGAATTTTTGCATCTGCAGTTCCATATCCGCATCTGCAATACGGTTTCCTAAAACTGTACCCGTGGCCGCTTCTGTGGCCCATCTTTCACATATGCAACGTTGCACCTGCGGTCCCCTATCCTCAGGTGCAAAAATACCAGAAGCAGCAAAAATTACTACAGTTACAATAATTGTTCAAACTCCCTGTGAACCATCCAAAATCACCCTGAGGCCCCCGGGACCTCAACCAAAAGTACCAACATATCCTGTAACTTTATTCAAACTTGTACCAATCTTCAAAACACCTAAAAACATCAAAACCACCAAAACACATCGAATTTATACCAAACCACGCTCGGATTACCTAAAATTTTGCACACTCATCCCAATAACATAATGAAGCTACTGTAACTTCTGAAATTCCATTCCGATCCCTTTATCAAAATCTCACCTATCAACCGGAAAATGCCAGATTCAATTTCGCCAATTCAAGCTTAAATCTACTCTGGACCTCCAAAACACATTGTGATCACACTCTTAAGTCCCAAATCATCTCTCGAATCTATCCGAACTATCAGAACTCACATCCGATCCCTCTAACACATAAGTCAATATACGATTGACTTTACCAACTTAAGCTTTTTTAAAAGAGACTAAGTGTCTCAAACCTTCTCAAAACCTTTCCGAACCCGAGCCAACCAACCTGATCACATAAAAAGTCGATAATTAAAGCAATTAGAAACAGAAATAGGGGAAACGGAGTGATAACTCATGACGACTGACCGAGCCGTCACATTTATGCCTCCAAAATAGTAATAATTGGCTCTTTAGAGCTCTCAATTAATTTGGTACTACCACATATTCATCAACATCCATATGGTGAATATCTCTTTTAAAGGAAAAATATACCATTATGGTTATGGTCGAAATTATATGCAAGATCTGTTTCTTGCATTACCGTTGTCTTTTAATAATCACAATGCCAAAATATTTTGGCATACAATAAGTATGCGATTAATGACCATTTATGCCATAATAATAACATTATTTTCTTATTTTCTCTCAAACCTCTTTCTAGAGGTGAGTGTGGTATATACCACTAGCATGCTCATATTCTTCCAAAAATGAATATGTATTCTTATATTACATGTTATGACATTTACATCATGAATGGAACATAATCATCTATATGTGCTTTATAAAATTTTATGTCAAATCGATGATAAATATTACTTTCACATAGTGAAGGATTATTTTGACAATCCTTATTATTCTCATTACTATAATAATGATAATCATAATTTTTTCTATTGCCACGTCCACATCCATTGATACATTTACGGTAATAATTTTGTCTTCTGTCAGACTTATTACATACTGCTTTATATTCTCTTAATGGAATGAGAATGAAGCAATTCAATGGGACGGATTTTCACTTCTTGTGCCCATAATCATATATGTATTTGATCATGGCAAGACACAGAAATTTTATTACTTCGGATGGTTATAATTTCTTGCAAACTCTATTAGAGTTATAATCAAAGTTTATTGTCTTTGCTTCTATTTAAAATCAAATATAGAATTTCAAGAATTTAAAAGAGAAAAATAAAGTAAAGTACTTACCTTAAATCCAGAATTTAATCACGAAGGAATTTCATTGAGAAATTAACAATTATTAAGCTCAATCCCAAAGCTTCTACTAAATTGGTTAGAGTCTCGTGCTGTTAACGTGTTATGAAATAATAAAAGAAGAAAAATAGTATTGCAAAGAAAAGTTGAGAGAGATAATTCTTATTGATTTGGGATCAATTACAATGAAATAAATCCCCTCTATTTATAGGGGAAAAGTGACTTAGCTACCAAGTAATAAACCCTAAGATCTCTCTAAAATATAGACATTCACCTTAAAAAATATTAATTATAACAATTACATTATTAATGATTAATTTTATTGATTGTTGCCCGGCAAACAATTCGAGAACAGGACACCCTTAAAATTTGTGTAGATTGTAATTACTCAACATCAATACTTTGGAAACTTGTGTCTAGTTATCGTACAAGTCAGAACTCTACCAAAAAGGTTTTAGGTGATTTGTCCATATCAATTACTAATTTAGAAGCGGAATAAGCAAGACTTCATCGTCCTACTTTCGGTTGTGGGTTCACATGCTAAATAATCCAAATCTTTTGAAAATAGATGGTCATGAATGGAGAAATGGGGGAATAACTAGAAAGCATCCTACTCCAGCTTATTGAAAAAATCTACAAGGAACATGTATCGAGTAAAATTGGTTAATAACAGCTGGGCGATTGGCGAAGTGACACATGGAACTAAAGAAATGTGGATGTGAGTTAGCAATAGCTGGCACTGGATGCAAGCGTGCAAACAGTGTTGGACAAGTACCGAAGATAGAGCAACCAGTAACAAAGCTTTAAAGCATTGTCATCGGTAATATTTAATGAGCAATCGTTACATATTTGCATTTATAGCCTATCATTATGCACCCGTCAATAACAATTTTATTCTCATTCAAAAGGAGCTTTATTTGAAGATATTTTCTTCCTAAATTGGGCTATAAATAGAAGGATTAACATCCATTGTAGACATGAAAAAACTCTACACACAAAAGTCATACTATTTTCATATTACGCTCAATTCTAACACTTGAACGTTGTATTCACTCTTGTCATCGGAAATGCTAAGATATTATTCAAGCTTGTTACCTTCTTTAATTTTATTTGACAATCTTACTTTTATTCTCACTTATTTTCTATTTTTGGGTAAATCGATTCGCTTGTCGATAAACCTCGCTATAAAATTAAGTGTACCATTTTGCGGGTAAACAGTTTGGCGCCCACCATAGACCTACAACTACATAATTACTTTGATCCATTCATTTGTTACTAACAATTTTTGACTTTTTCCTAAATCAGATATGACAGCTAATGATGTTAATAGCGCCTACAAAGTTGGAGCACACGATGAACCAGAATATGCATTCCAACATGATGATTCAACCAGCGAAACCCGCAATAAAATGGATAAAGCAATCCCTATTCGCGAAGGAGAATACCTTGGCATGTGCGAGGCCCGACTCTTGATGTTGCATAGGATGAACACGTTGTAGAAACAATCAAAATATTGATAGAACAACAAAAGGAGATTATAGATCCCTTCTCGAGGCAAGATCGTGTGATGATGGAATTGAAGCAAGCATTATTGCGCGCATCCAATAAGGCTAATGGAAGGACTCTAGTTACTTCCAAATTTCCCACAAATCAAACAGCTCAAAGAAATGATAATAACGTTCCAAGGGGTAAAGTTAGTTTCGACGAAGCCGGAGGGACCGATAGTGGATTCGGGAATAACAACTTGAATGATCCTTTCAAAATCGAACTCATGATATTCATGAGAAAAATGAATGGACAAATGGATCATAACTCGAAAGAGTTTCATGCACGGATGGATTAGATCCCGGGCACACCGCCATTGCTAAAAGGACCAGGTTCGAGGAAGATATGCACTTGACATTAATACCAAGAGCAGCAACGGAACTTATCCTAAAGAGGTTTAAGATGCCGAATATTCCAAATTACATTGGGACGTTGGACCCATAGGAGCACATCACGACTTATACCACGACAGTAAAAGGAAATGACTTGGCTTAGCGTGAGATCGACTCGGTTTTGCTGAAAACATTTGGCGAAACCCTCACAAAGGTTTCCCTGGCATAGTATTCTCTCTTATCTCACCATTCAATCAATTCTTTTGAAATTCTTGCAGATTCGTTCAACAAAGCTCATACTGGAGCAAGAAAGGTCTTATAACTACCCGACTGGTCATTTTGAGTAAATGTGATTAGTTTGGCAGTTTGAGGTCATGAGCATATTATGTGTATCGACTTGCGTGCACAGTCCGAGCGTAAAATAGGAAAGCTTTTATGTGAAAATATGAAGAAAAAAATATAGTAATTTTTAGAGTTAAATTTGATTTTTAGTTGACTTTGGTCAATATTTTGAGCAAATGGACCCAAATCTATGTTTCGACAATCCAGGAAGATCCGCAATAAAATATGGGACTTGGGAGTATGTCCGAAATTGAATTCCGAGGTCCCTAGCCTTAGAAAATAATTTTTGAAGAAAATTATTGTGCTGGTTTTTAAAGGAAATAAAAAAATAAATTAATATTTGAACTCATTGGTATCGGGCCCGTATTTTTGTTCCAGAGTCGGTACAATTTTTTATTATATTTAAGTCCTATCTGTAAAATTTGGTGAGGATCAGAATTAATTTGACGTGATTAGGACGTTCGGTTGAAAAGTTAGAAAAATTATGAGTTTTGAGGTTAAATTCATAGTTTTTGATATTATTTTAATGATTTGATCATATGATCAAGTCCGTATAATATTTTTAGACTTGCGTGCATGTTTGGTTTGGAGCCCCGAGGGCTTGGGTGACTTTCGGGTAGGTTTAGGCTATGTTGCGCTTGTTTTTCGGATAGGTTCGGACAACCTCGAACCACATGTTGTTCGAGGTTTGGTATTTCGTGGAGTCTGTTGGCTAAGACTTGATGTGAACATTGTCATAGGTTCTGAGTTATTGTTTACTTTTACTATATTTGTGATTTATGTTTTGGGTTTGTGATTTCGCTCGCTCTTCTATGTCATTATTGTGGTATTTTTGTTGTTACTTGTTGTTTTTATTCCCTTACTGTGATTGTTGTATTGTTAGCCATAGTGTGTAGTCTTTATATGTATACATCATGTTCCGTTGTTCATATGCTTATATTTGTACAGTTTATTAGACCGATAGGTGTCTTGACTATTCCTTGTCACTACTCTACCGAGGTTAGTCTTGATTCTTACTGGGCACCGCTGTGGTGTGCTCATGCTACTCTTCTGCATATTTTTGTTTATGCAGATCTAGGTGTTGATCGTTAGTAGTTGTGCGGATCATTACTGAGGAGACTCAAGGTAAACCTGTTGCTGCGTTTGCAGGCTTCAAAGTCACCTTCTTACTTGTATTCAACTATTTTCACTCTTTTTCCAAACAGTTTGTATAGAAGTAGTAGCTAAATCTGTAGAGCTTATGACTTGTACTACCGGGTTTCGGGAATATGCTCATTATATAAAGGATTCATTCCAAAAGAATTTTAAGATGTTATTTATTATTGTTGTTCTTCCGTAAATATTAGGCTTACCTAGTCCTTAAGATTGGGTGTCATCACGAAACCCAACAGAGTGGAAATTGGGTCGTGACAAGTTGGTATCAGAGCTTTAGGTTCATAGGTGCTCTAAGTCATAAGCAGGTTTAGTAGACTCTTGCAAATCGGTACGGAGACGTCTGTACTTATCTTCGAGAGGCAACAGAACTATTAGGACAATCTCACTTCTTTCATTCCTTATCGTGCGATATTGATTCAGCTCGAAGCGTATAACTTATTTTCCTTTACATCCACTCGTGTGTAATATTATGCTCTTGGTGTCCACTATGTGCCAGTGGTTCGTGATGCTACAGACAGGATACGTGGGAGTCAGGGATGCTCAGATATTTTCTCAATGTGTCATCCAGACTGGAGATACAGAGGTATTGAGATACTATTCAGTTGTTTATATGGAGGCGCAGCAAAAACGTGGTGGGTTTTGATTGAGGATACTTGTCGGTATTGGAGTACCTTGTGATTTGTGCTGTACGAGCTGTGAAGATTAGCTCCGTGGATTATCAAACGTCATTTTCTATGGCTTTGCGCCAGGTTGAGGAGTCCATCAGCGGCATTCAGATTGCATAGTCAAACTTACGTCAGTTTTGGCCTGAGGTATATGTATATGTGGTATTAGTAGGTTTCTGTAATTTGTATTTGACTAAGGTTTGCGATATTGCATGGGATGATGTTGGTACTTTGATTGGGATTACTATGTATCGACTATCCAAAGAAATAGGTTAGCTCTGTGGTGTTGGGTCAGCACAGCGATGAAGTGATTGGTCCTTTGAATAGGAATTCTTTACTGGCATTTGTGCCAACACTCTTGGATTGGATGGTTTGTGTAACTCGGTTGAGTTAGGGAGGTGCAGTCCTGATGGCTTAGTTGCGTGCGGATGGATCTCGGAGGGTTCTTCATAGTTTGGGCAATGAATTTAGTCGGCTGGTTGCTATGAGCATAAGAAGTATGTGGTACATTGTGACTTTCTCCTGAATAGGTATTAGAAATTAATAGAGTGTTGACCTTGTTGCTACCATATGTTAAGGGTGTGCATTTTTGAAAAGGATATTGAGTTTTGGTTTGCGGGTGCATGGCTGGAAGCATGGTGATTATTGGGTTTTGAGGCTTTCGAGGTTCGTGTTTTGTTACGCGGCAAGAAACTCTATATGGGTGCTTCAGTAAAATAATAGGGTGTGTGATATATTGGCCATTTGATTTGCGTAGTTGAGTTGGGTATGGAAATTTTGGTATTCCAGAGGTTTGGAGCTAGACGCCTTCATATATGGACTAATTCCTATTTGTAGACTTTGAAGAAATATTGAGAATGGGATAATTAATAGCATACAATAATGATAAGTTGTTGTGGATATTTTGAAGCATATTTATCAAATTGGGAAGAATTAGGATTTGGTTGGGACTATTTGGAAGATCAGCGAGAATACGTATTTTGTATCAGGTCAAGTTTGTGTGCTCCTGTGAGATTGTCATTTTGGTTATGTTCTCGGGCAGAATGGACATTATTTGTGCCTCTGGCCTATGTTATATGCTTCTCTCATATGTTGTTATGTGCTGCTCTCTTATGTTGTGATGTGCTGTGAGGTTGTACGATTATTTCCTACGGATATTGTAATTCTGTTATGTTAAGGCCTTATGGCGATGCGGGTGAGATAGCCCTGCCACACCTCCTTTTTCTACCCCGAGAGGGGTATAAGGGAGTTTTTCCAATTAAGTAACAATAATCGAAATGGGATTATTTATTCAAGTTCATAGTCCCTACTTGGGATAATTTATGTAATCCCAAGTCACTGGTTTAAATCTCGAATCGAGGAAGTTTGACTCTATTTTACAGTCCGCGAAACACAAAAAGTTGTGTAAGGGATTCTATTAATCGAAAAAAAGTGCTAGGTATTCCCGAGTTTCCTAATTTTAGCGCGGTTGCTCAACTATTATTATTGCCCTATTTATTTGATTTTACAATATTTTTAAAACCTATGTGCATTTTATCCCTTTTAAAACCGCTTTTAATAATCCGATTGTCAATTTGATTACACATTGTTAATCATGCCACATGAACCATACCTACGATCCACAATATATTTATTTTATTAAAAAGATTAAATTATGGTTGGGTCACATAAATATACCCCCTGATTTTAGAAATTAAGCATCACAACTACGTCATGGGAACCATACCCATAGCTATGACAGTTTATTTAATTAACGCGTCTAAAGCAAAACTACGAGAGTTTAAAGCATTTTTCTACATTAATAAAGATATTAATGTGAGGTCCATAGACTATGTGATTGGATGGTACGCCTCAACTTATTTATAAAAAATGTAATCAACTAAAGTGAATTTAAAGATGTTCAGTTTTAATCTAAATAAAAGCTAATCTAAAAGCACAAATTGTAAGTGAGCATTAGACAGTATACTAGGCATTTAATTATTTAAGAAGATTCTGGGCCTGCAGTAAGCCTAACATTATTTGAAGAATCTTTCAACAGTACAATAAAAAATTGGGCTTGATATCGAGCCCAGGGATAAGGACAAAGCAAGAGGCCAAAATTGTTTCGAATAGCCAAGTACCAGGCCCAGCCTTTCATAGTCGAACTTCCACTTATTAGAAAAACTCATTTCTATTGTACAACATATATGAACTTAACAAATTAAAATTGTTGAGCATAACAGGGCTCGGAATCGAGCCCAAAAAGCAAAAAGAAACAAGAAATACGTGTTGAACCTAGTTCTAGGCAGACTGCCTTATATGGGCCAAGGTTAGGCCCAATAGCCTCTAAGGAAAGAAGGCCTTCAACATTAAGGCCCTCTGAGGCTTAGTCCCTCTAATTCACTAATGATAAAACAATATAGCAATTTTGAACATTAAAGATACATGGATACCCAAATTATAAACTTACCTTTAATGACTTGCTATTAACAGTGACAATACAGACAATTTATGTATACAAACTAATCTTAGCTAAATGTAAGATGATTCAACACCTACTGAATACTAATATGAACTCATTATGTATTAACCTAGCCCTAAATAACATTAAAACTTAAAATGACTTAGCTGAGGATATTCATCCATTCAAGCACATATGGACAGCATATAGTCAAAGGTTCTAACACAGTCCCAAATATTATAACTCTTAGGCATAGCAAAACTATTTAGCCACACATGAAACAGCTAAACCAATCCTAACTTTCAAACCTAAATATTGTGACTGGATTATAGAATAAAGCATAAGTTTTAGGCAAGCTTAAACAGATGGAAAGAAACTACAAACAAAAGAAATAAACAAAGAGGACATTAAACAAAAAAGAAAATCCGGAGTTTTCAACTTCAAGCCAATACATTACATCTTCACTTTTACATTTCAAAGCTCATGAGGATACCTGAATACAACAAATAGAAGAAAAGAACCCTGAAGTCAGCAGAAATGAACAAAAAATAGAAGTCCAGCAGCAGTAGCACAACTCCAAAATTAAACCATGTTTCAATATTTAAAATCCAGAAATTTCAAGAGAAATTTTTCTATTTTTTTTGTGAGAATCAGAGAAAATTCAGCTATTCAATAAAACAGTGCAGAACTTTTTTGGAGATTTTTTAGGGTCTGAAAATCTATTTAAAGAGTGAGGGAAAGGTTATATATATAAGCGCTGAAAATGCTATGTGTTGTGGAACAGAATTAGGGAATTATTCCCCCACACAACCCCTAAAGGCATCTTTTTAACAGAATTGGGACAGCTAGCAGCCTCTAATTGGTTTCAGCATTTGTGCTGACCAAATAGATCCAGCTGCCCAAGTTCTAGAGGCTTCTTAAATGACCTTATCTGAAATTTCCATTTTCACTTCCCGATTGACCCCTCTATGTTCTGTTTATTACCCTTTCTACCACAAAACTTCTAACCGATGCCAAACAGGGTAATTATCCCACTTCATTGCCCTTTTTTAGCTCACAGAACCAATAATTGTTAACAAACAAGTAATCAAACTGATGAATGCAAGTTAATGACAATCGGCAAATAATTAAACCAATTAATTGACCAAAACCCAAATAGAACCTAAAATAGAGTTATTATCTAAAAGGAAAAAAAAGCTAAAAACATTTTCCATAACTTCATGCATGCTGTAAAACATACTGATTCTAGAAAAAATAGAAAATGGGGGTAGAAAATCACCTAATGGATTCAAAACCACCTGGTCAGAACATGAAAATCCGGCGACCCTCAAAGCCTCATGAATTTAGTCGATAAGGCGAACTGATCAAAACTCAGCGATTTTGAAATGAACAACAACCAACTTCAATTGATTGTTCTTATCTAGAACACTCCATTGGCGTAGGTTCGAGGTCACAACGAATGGCTATGAGCTTTTTACAGTTCTTAGGTCCTTGTATTCACTAATTATGAAGTTGTTCTTGATATGATTGAGCTTCCATTTACTAGTTTCACCTCTACATACTTTAATTGGAATTAATTGCTTTATGATTCATTCTTATTGCCTATTTGACTCTTATTTTGCTTAATTGAAGATTTTTACCTCTTCTATTGTCATGCTATCTTTCATAGATGTTTGTCTTTATTGGAAAATATTATTATCTATCCTTTAATTTGTTTAGTCTTAATTGAGGTTATGATTATCTTCCCGCTGCTCATCCTTAATTAAAATTGTTGTATATTTTTTGTAATTCGCGCAACCTTAAAAGAAGTTTAGGTATCCTATATTTAGTTGACATTTCCTTATTTGGAATTATTTAATTCATGCTAGCTTCCTTGTTGTTGAACTACATATTTTGGGATCATTGCTTCATATTATTTTCTCCCTTATTGAGTTGTTCACATTACGCTTAGTATTCTCTATTGTGGTTATTCCTTGTGAGCTAGTTTTACCGTCTCCTTGTGATCGAAAGTTCTCAAGTTGATTTACTTATCGTTGTGACGACCCGACCCGTCATCTCATGAGAACTGCTCTATTTCCCCCATTTTTTGCTTCGTTATGCTTCATTATTAGTTTCTTGTGTGAACGAGTTGAATTGGGTTGATTTTTGAAAGGAAATGAGACACTTAGTCTTTTTAAGGAAGGCTTATTTTGTAAAAGTCAACCGGATGTTGACCTATGAGTTAGAGGGCTCGGATGTGGGTTCCGACGATTCGATTAGCTTCGGGGGATGATTTGTGACTTAGGAGTTTGATCGGAAGTGATTTTGGAGGTCCGGTGTAGAATTTGGCTTGAATTGGCGAAGTTAGTATTTTGGCGAATTCCGGTTGATAGGTGAGATTTTGATCCGAGGGTCGGAATGGAATTACGAGAGTTTTTGTAACTTCATTAGGTGATTTGGGATATGTTGAAAATTTTCATGTTATTCAGTGGTGATTTGGTTAGTTTTTTGATCAAATGCGTGTTTCGGAAGTTTTAGAAGAACTTAGGCTTGAATCCGATGTAAATTTGGTGTTTTGATGTTACTTTTGGTGTTTTGAGAGTGAAACTAAGTTTGAATAATCATATGTGACGTTTTAGTATGTTCGTATGCGGTCCCGAGGAGCTCGGGTGAATTTCGGATAAGTTTTGACTGCGTTGTGCTCGTTTTTCTTATGCTTCGACGTCGTTTCTTCAAGCATAAATGATATCATATTGAAAAAATAAGCTCCGATTATTGTTCTCAATGAAGCATTAGATCTGTATCATAATTATAGACCCGTAGCAAAAAGAATAGTCGAATTTGGACATCGTATGATGATTTTAGGGCCATTTTACCGAGGTTGCCCAGATTTTCAGGTTAATGACGAAATTGCCCCGGACGGCGTATTAAAAACCTGCACTATTTGCAAATCATAAAACCTACATATCTCCTTCATTATAAGGGCAAATTGAGTGATTCAACAGCCTAAATTCATTAGAATTTCACAAGGAATTCATTAGGAACCGTAAAACACGTGAACAGTATACCTATAATGAGCAGGTCGAGTTTTCTTCCAATTTTTGAACGGCAAGAAGCTTCTGAGGTGATTTTTAAGAGAGAAAATAAGTGGGCATCACAGAGGTAAGTGATTTGATTATTAAAACTCATTTATGGGTGATTGTAGACCATAATCTCAGCCTTTAATTCATGAAAAATAGTAAAAAATAGGATTTTGGGGCTTGAGATTATGAGACTTTTAGGGGTCGATTTGAGGGGTCAAACAGACTCCGATTTTGGCGTTCTTTATATGTACGGAATCGGGAGAAGGTGAAGAACACTTTTCCATAAAAAAATTTGAGTTTCAAGATGTGGGACCGGGGCTCGGGTTTTGTCAATTTCGGGATTATTGATGTTTTTCGATTATTTTCGATTGGGTATTGATCCTATAGCATAATGTGACATATTCGTTATGGTTTTGGTGAGATTCAATGTGATAGGAGGTCGATTTGAGAGGCAAGTGCATAGCGAGCTAAGATTTTGGCCGGCTTGAGGTTAGTAATAGATGTAAATACTGTGTTGAGGGTTTGAAACCCCAAATTTGCACATCGTAGTACTATGTTAAGGTGACTTACATGCTGGATAACGGGCGTGGGGTAGATAGCCGTCTGGGATTGTGACTTAATCCGTCCCGCTTAGTAAAATTACTACCTAATTGATTGAAGCTTAGTTGATATCCTTATTAAAATGGATTACTTGTCATAATTGGGCCTCGTGCCAACTGATTGAATCCTTCAGGGATTGCTCTTACTGGTTTTTTACCATTTATACATATAATTGAACTCAGTCCTAGTATTTGACACTGTTTTTGCAACTCAACCATTTTTTTTCTCAGACATGGAACCTAAATAATATTTTTAATGAAGTTTGGGTTGAATATTTATATATTATTGTGCCCGAGGGGCTTATATGATTCTGGACTGAGTATGGAATCGGGCTGCGCGCCGCAGCAGTATTATATGGATATTAATATGAGGCTTAGGGCCTAATGGATGCCACGAGATGGCTTGATATTGCGCTTGGGCCGTGGCGAATTCCGGTTGATAGGTGAGATTTTGATCAGAGGGTCGGAATGGAATTACGAGAGTTGCTGTAGCTTCGTTAGGTAATTTGGGATGTGTATGAAAAATTTCATGTTATTCATTGGTGATTTGGTTGGGTTTTTATCAAATGCGTATTTCGGAAGTTTTAGAAGAACTTTGGCTTGAATTCGATATAAATTTGGTATTTTGATGTTACTTTTGGTGTTTTCAGAGTGCAACTAAGTTTGAATGATCATATGTGACATTTTAGTTCGTTCGTATGCGGTCCCGAGGAGCTTGGGTGAATTTCGGATAGGTTTTGACTGCGTTGTGCTCGTTTTTCTTATGCTTCAACGTCGTTTCTTCAAGCATAAATGATATCATATTGAACAAATGAGCTCAGATTACTGTTCTCAATGAAGCATTAGATCCGTATCGTAATTATAGACCCGTAGCAAAAAGAATCGTCGAATTTGGACATCGTATGAGGATTTTAGGGCCATGTTACCAAGGTTGCCCAGATTTTCAGGTTAATGATGAAATTGCCCCAGACGGCGTATTAAAAACCTGCACTATTTGAAAATCATAAAACCTACATATCTACTTCATTATAAGGGCAAATTTAGTGATTCAACAGCCTAAATTCCTTAGAATTTCACAAGGAATCCATTGGGAACAGTAAAACGCGTGAACAGTATACCTATAATGAGCAGGTCGAGTTTTCTTCCAATTTTTGAACGGCAAGAAACTTCTGAGGTGATTTTTATGAGAGAAAATTAGTGGGCATCACAGAGGTAAGTGATTTGATTATTAAAACTCATTTATGGGTGATTGTAGACCATAATCCCAGCCTTTAATTCATGAAAAATAGTAGAAAAATAGGATTTTGGAGCCTGAGATTATGAGACTTTTAGGGGTCGATTTGAGGGGTCAAACGGACTCCGATTTTGGTGTTCTTTATATGTACGGAATCGGGAGAAGATGAAGAACACTTTTCTGTAAAAAAAACTTTGAGTTTCAAGATGTGGGCCCGAGGCTTGGGTTTTGTCAATTTATGGATTATTGATGTTTTTCGATTATTTTCGATTGGGTATTGATCCTATAGCATAATGTTACATATTCGTTATGGTTTTGGTCAGACTCAACGCGCGAGGAGGTCGATTTGAGAGGCAAAGGCATAGCGAGCTAAGATTTTGGCCGGCTTAAGGTTAGTAATAGATGTAAATACTGTTTTGAGGGTTTGAAACCCCGAATTTGCACATCGTAGTGCTATGTTGAGGTGACTTACACGCCGGATAACGGGCGCGGGGTAGAGAACCGTCGGGGATTGTGACTTAGTCCGTCCCGCTTAATAAAATTACTACCTAATTGATTGAAGCTTAGTTGATATCCTTATAAAAATGGATTAATTGTCATAACTGGGCTTCGTGCCAACTGATTGAATCCTTCAGGGATTGCTCTTACTGGTTTCTTACCATTTTTACAAATAATTGAACTCAGTCCTAGTATTTGACACTGTTTTTGCAACTCAGCCATTTTTTTCTCAGACATGGAACCTAAATAATATTTCTAATGAAGTTTGGGTTGAATATTTATATATTATTGTGCCCGAGGGGCTTATATGATTCTGGACTGAGTATGGGATCGGGCCGCGCGCCGCAGCAGTATTATATGGATATTGATATAAGACTTAGGGCCTAATGGATGCCATGAGATGGCTTGATATTGCGCACGAGATGGCTTGATATTGCGTTTGGGCCGTAAGGGGCCCCTTCCAGAGTCTGCACACCCCCAGTGAGCGCCGTCAACGATAAATAAATGGAGTGGGTTACACGCCGCAGCGGGTACTAGAGAGTGTCGTACTATTTGTTGCATTTCTTAATTGATTGTCATTCATTTACTTATCTGTTGCAGCATCATTGTTTTCATTGGTTTATTGAGTTGATATTATCTGGATTGAACTGCTGTAATTATAGCTTACATTGTGCCTATCCAGGATTTCTTACTCTCAGCCTTTATTTATGTTTATTACTCTCTAGTTGGAAATACTCACATTACTCCATGCACCTTGTGTGCAGATTTAGGTGCACCCACTGAGGCTGAGTGAGGATTTCTCTGTCGAGCATCATATCTGGGAGAATCAAGGTAGCTGCATGACGTCCGCAGTTCTGATCTCCCCATCTAACCTATTTGCTTTATTTTTGCATTTCTTTAGAGAAATATGTAGTAGGTTGACACCCGTATATTAGAGGCTCAGACTTGTGACACTGGATTCTTTGGGCTGTGTAGTAGTATTTCTACTTTGGTTTTCCGCATGTTTTAACTATATTTCAGTGTTTCAGTATTATGACTTGGTAATTATTTATGTTAATTGAATCATGAACTGTATAAAAAGGGTTAAGGTTGTTGAATTGGCCGGGCTTGCCTAGTAGTGTGTTGGGCGCCATCACGACTGGGGTTAGGGTCGTGACAATGGTGTTCTTGTATATATTGTCATTGTTGTTGTGGTGGTACATGAGGTTTCTGCCGTGTGGTTGTTGATATTATGATGCGCGAGGTTTCTGCCGTACGGTTATTGTTATGGAGTTGCACGAGGTTTCCGCCGTGCTATTGCTACTATTGACATATTGCAAATTCGGCATGACAAAGCGATATATATATATATATATATATGGGCATATATATGGGTTGCGCATGTGGCGAGACAAGGAGGGAACATTATGATGGACGTGTGGGAAACAAGGCGGGCATTTATTATGTTATTATTTGCACACGTGGCGAAACAAGGTGGGCTATATCAGGGATTGATTGTGATGGCTTGGGGGAATTCTCGATGTTTGATATTATGTTGTGGTACACTTACTTGTATGAGTTTTATCTCGTGAAAGTTGTGAGAAAATATCTTACGTGTCGTCCGTTCTTTTTCTTATTATTATTAGCTGGTAGGAATTATGTTAAAGAACTTGCACAAGCATACACGTAGTTGAACACTCCCATTGGATATGAACTTCTCATGATATTGCTGAATATAGATGTACACCCTCGTCTACTTGTCAAATATGTGAGAGTAGCTCTAGTTAGTAAGTGATATCAGCGTGACCATGAGTTGTGATGGGGGCACAGGATGCCAAGTGTTAGGGTTCAAGTATTGGGACCCATGAGCTGTAAATTGTCCGAGATTCGGTATTTCGAGGTGTCTGTTGGCTAAGAATTGATGTGAACAATGTCGTAGGTTCTGATTTATTGCTTACTTTTACTATATTTGTGATTTAGGTTTTGGGTTTGTGATTTCTCTCGCTCTTTTATGTCATTATTATGGTATTTTCGCTGTTACTTGCTATTTTTCTTCCCTTTCTGTGATTATTGTATTGTTAGCCGTAGTGTGTAGTCTTTATATGTATACATCATGTTTCGTTATTCCTATGCTTATATTTGTACAGTTTATTAGACTGGTAGGTGTCTTAACTGTTCCTCATTACTACTCCACCGAGGTAAGTCTTGGTACTTAGTGGGCACCGTTGTGGTGTGCTTATGCTACTCTTCTGCACATTTTTGTTGTGCAGAACTAGGTGTCGATCGTTAGTAGTGTGCGGATCATTGCTGAGGAGACTTAAGGTAAACCTGTCGCTGCGTTCGCAGGCTTCAGAGTCACCTTTTTACTTGTATTCAACTATTTTCACTCTTTTTCCAAACAGTTTATATTGAAGTGGTTGCTAAATCTGTAGAGCTTATGACTTGTACTACTGGGTTTTGGGAATATGCTCATTATATAAAGGATTCATTCCAGAAAAATTTTAAGATGTTATTTATTATGTTGTTCTTTCGTAAATATTAGGCTTACCTAGTCCTTAAGACTAGGTGCCATCACGAAACCCAACAGAGGAGAAATTGGGTCGTGATAGGTCTAGGCCAGAAAAGTGGATATATATAGAATTTGTCATGACCCAATTTCCAAACCCGGTCGTGATGGCACCTCTCGTGAAGACAAGGCAAGCCAACTAACCCAAATTGTCTCTTTAACAATTATTAAACATAATGAATAGAAAATACAACTTAATGGCAATAGTAACCAGTATTTGCAACCCAACACAACCCGACCGGGGTGTCACAAGTCACGAAAATCTAAAGAAGACTGAACACAACTATTCGGCCAATAATAATATACAGAAGAAAATCTGGAATCAAAAGATGAAGTCCGGTGCCGCGAACGCTGGCGGTCACCTTGCCCGCTACAGTAGTAATACCTTCAATCAGCTATTAACCCGCTTCCGGGTGAACAATACCTGCAACTGCACGCGAGGTGCAGGGAGTAAAGTGAGTACTCCAACTCAATGAGTAATAAGAGTAAATAATAACTAAGCGGCAAGAAATGACGTAAGAGCATTCCATCATGCTATATGGGACAGTACAACCCTTTGAGAAAACAGTAAAAACCGTGAAAATCCTTTAGAAATATCTGGTTCAGTTAAAAACCTCTTTTGAAAATATTCTCTTCCAACAATCAAGCATATGAATGCGATATTAGGTAGTGCAAGTCAGCACATAAGTCAGCCCCTCGGGTACAGCACTCCACCAACAAATAATACCAAGGTATCTGGTAAACAGTGCAAGAAGTAGCATGAATGCCAATGATATGAGAGTGCTAAATGTCATGACACGTAATACAAATAGGAACCAATGCATGAATGCAATGCAATGCACATGACCGCTACGGCGCGCAGCCCGATCCGTTTAGGTACCCGCGCTCACAGTGGGGGTTCAGACTCCGGAGGGGCTCCTACAGCCCAAGCGCAATATCAATATCACACCGTTGTGGCGTGCAGCCCGATCCATCCTCAGTCCAGAATATGCACGTGAGCCACTAGGGCGATGTCAATTAATAGTTCTCAGCTCCAAACGTTAAAAAATGTAGTTTGAGTTTTAAAACCTTAGAAGTATGACTAGACATTTCAAAACAGTGTTTAACTTAGGACTGAAATCATTTAACATGCTAAATATCATTGAAACAGTGATAATAATCCCTAAAGGATTCAAATAATCGGCACGAAGCCCAAAACATGGCAATCAGCCCAAATCATGATGAAACAAGTAGTTTCAATCAAATACGTAGTAATTTCATCAATCGGGACGGACCAAGTCACAATCCCCAACGGTGCTCTACCCCCACGCTCGCTATCCGGCGTGCAAGTCACCTCAATACAACACTATGATGTGCAAATCCGGGGTTTCCAACCCTCAGGATATCATTTACAAGTATTACTTACCTCGGACTGGCAAAATCTCAAGCTCGCGACACCTTTGCCCCTCAATTCGGCCTCCTAGCGCGTTGAATCTAACCAAAATCAGAGCGAATACATCACAATATGCTAAGGGAACAATACCCAATCGAAAACAATCAAAATATAACAAAAATCTCGAAACTAGCAAAACCCGAGCCCCGGGCCTGCTTCTCAAAAAATTACAAAACTCACATTACCGGATTCCTTGTCTCGCCACAAGTCCATACATACTAAGAACTCCCAAATCCGAGCTCAAATGAACTATCAAATCCCAATTTGAAATATCCAAAACTCAAGCCCTAGCTTCAACCCTTTTTAATGAATTTCAACCAATTTCCATGTTAAATCTATCATAATCTCGTGTATTTAAGCCAAGGTACTTACCTCTAATCATTCCTCCTTGAATCCCTCTTCAAAATCGCCTCAAGGCTCTCAAGGCTCGCTCAAAATGGTGGAAAAATACATAACCCTCGCGGATGAAATATAATATAAAACCCTTCTGCCAACAGCGACTTTCGCTTCTGCGGTCCCGCTTCTACTTATGCTGGACCGCTTCTGCAGCCAAATTCCCGCTTATGCGGATTTTCATTTAAAATCTAACTTTCGCTTTTGCGGCTCCACATCCGCTTCTGCGGATCAACCAAGCCGCTTCTGCGATAAAATATCCGCTCCTGCCGACCCGCCAATGCGAATCGTGTTTCGCTAATGCGAACCATGTTTTGCTTTTACGAAACCACTCCACCAGGACAAGAAGCGCTTTTGCGATCCCCCACCTGCTTCTGCGGTCCATTTCCGCAGAAGCGTAAATACCAGAAGATAGAAAAACTGAACCTGCAACACACTTCAAATCTCTCGTTTAACCACTCGAATTCACCCCGAGGCCCCCGGGAATTCAACCAAAAACACCAACATATCCCATAATATCATTCAAACTTGTTTCAATCATCAAAACACATCAAACAACACTAAAACCATCAAATTACATCGGATTCAAGCCTCAGTTCTTCAAAAACTTCTGGAATGCACTTTCGATCAAAAACCCGACCAAACGACGTCCGAATGACCTAAAAATTTGCACACATATCCAAAATCATCCAACGAAGCTACAGCAACTCTTGGAATCCCATTCCGACCCTCGAATCAAAATCTCACCTATCAACCGGATTTCGCCAAAATACTAACTTAGCCAATTCAAGCCTAATTCTACACTGGACCTCCAAAATCAATTCCGATCACGCTCCTAAGACACAAATCATCCCCCAAAACTAACTGAATCACCGAAAATCATATCCGAACCCTCTAACTTAATAGTCAACATTCGGTTGACTTTTCCAACTTAAGCTTTCCTTAAAGAGACTAAGTGTATCATTTCTTATCACAACCAATCCAAATCAACTCTAACGCACCACATACCGATAACGAAACATGAAGAAGCATAAAATGGGGGAAACTGAGCAATAACACATGAGACGACGGGTCGGGTCGTCACATCCTCCCCAACTTAAACAAACGCTCGTCCTCGAGCGTACCCAGAGTTGTACTAGAAGCCAACCAATAGCTGAATGTCCTTACCAAGCATATACTCAAAGTGATCCCACATCACCCTATCTCACATACGTCCGATAATACAACACAGCTGAAATTTCACAGTCTATCTTGACCATAAACTGTAGAACCACTTTGCACTTTCCAAAGTCATACTCAAAATCAGAACCTCACATATATACTCAGAATAAGCCCGAACTAGCTGTAATAAATTGTACCTATAACCTCAGGTGAAATCATATGGTATACCACATAATCCAAACACTCGAAATGATAACTTCTATTCAAGGCAGTTGCCCACAATAATCAAATACCGATAGGAAACCTCTTATTAGCTAAAGACTTATTTCGTCACTTTCATATACTGCCAACAATAAATAAAATACGGGATAAACCATAACCATTCCTCAGGTCACCCATACATAATCCACTTCCTTATTGACTAAAACCACAATAGATTTCTGGGCCAAACCTCGATATTAACCCTCTAACAAGATGAAATCACATTTGTTCGCATTCATTAATAACTCCAACGATCACCTTGAATTCAACACACCACTCTGGTGATATGACACCTCAACACAGGCCTAAGCCACAATGTAACAACCCGACCGGTCGTTTGGAGTACTAGCACTCCATTTAGTAGTCGGAGGCTATGAACAGCTTCATTTCAGATATTATGACTTGTACGCGTGGTTGGAATTTGATTTCGGGAACTCCAGAGTTGATTTGAGAAGAGAAATCTTATTTTGGGAGCTTAAAGTTGAAAGAATGAACAAGGGTTGGAATTTTAAGTAAACGACCTCAGAATCAGGATCTGAAGGTTCCAGCAGGTTCATATGATGATTTCGGACTTGAGCGTATACCCGGATTGGGTTTTGGATAAACCGGGAGCATTTTGGCGCCTATTGTGGAAGTTAGCATTTTAGAAGGAATTTCATAAGTTTGGCTTGAAGTGCATTTCAGTGTTATTTATATCTGTTTGGGGTTTTGAGACTGTGAATAGCTCTGTATGGTGATTTTGGATTTTGGGGCGCGATCAGAAGTGAATTCGAAAGTCCGTAGATCATTTTGGAGCCATTTGGCTAAAGATAGAAATTTGAAGTTTTTTGAGAAGTTTGACCGGACGTTGAATTTTTGATATCGGGGTCGGAATCCAATTCCAGAAGTTTGAGTTGGTCTGTAATGTCAAATATGATTTATGTGCAAAATTTGAGGCCAATCGGACGTGATTTGATGGGTTTAAACATCAGAAGTAGAAGTTTGAAGTTTTAAAGTTCATAAAGCTTGAATTGGGGTGTAATTCATGAATTTAGCATTGGTTGATATGATTTGAAGCATCGAGCAAGTCCGTAATGTGTTTTGGGATTGGTTGGTATGATTGGCTGGGTCCCAGGGGCCTCGGGTGAATTCCGGGTGGTTAACGGATCAAAAATGGGATTTTTGGAAATAACTAAGCAGCTGATATCTGGTATTTCTGCTTCTGCAGAGATGGGACCGCAGAAGCGAACAAACATGAGGGTGGCCAGGACTGCAGAAGCGGCCCTTAATCCGCTGATGCGGAGCCGCAGAAGCGGAAAGGGAGACGCAGAAGCGAGAGATAGGATTTTGAGGAGTACCGCAGATGCGGTCAAGGCTCCGCAGAAGCGAAACCGCATCTGCAGTGGAAAGATCATAGAAGCAAAATTGGGCTAGGCCAGGGAAGCCGCAGAAGCGGCCTAATTTGCGCAAAAGCGGAGCCGCATAAGTGGCTATAATTCCGTAGAAGCGGAAATAGCTAGGGCAGAACCATTGTTTTAAAATCGGATGTTGGGCCATTTCTCTCATTTTCTTCACTTCATTGGGCGATTCTTGGAGAGCTTCATGGAGGTATTTCATCATCAATGTTAAGGTAAGCTACTTCTACTCATTTCCAAGCTAAATACAAGGTTATACCATGGAATTAGACATGAAAAGTAGTATAAAAATTATGGTTTTAAGGGGAAAACCTAGAAGATAATATTTTGGAATTTAGCCACGATTTTGAGCATGGAATTAGGAGAAAATTATATATTTGAGTTCACAAGGTTATGGGTAATCTTTATCTTCGAGAAATTTTGGATTTTCGGGCACGTGGGCCCGAGGGCATTTTGGTCAACTTTTCGATCGGAGTTAGAAATTGCTATAAATCAGATTGTAATGAATAATTGAGCATATATTAATGGATTTGCATAACCGTTGGCTAGTTTGGGAGCTTGGTGCATTAATTAGAGTCTTTGGAAGGGTGTCGAATGCTGGTTTGGATCTTGGAGCGAGGTGAGTCTCCTTTCTAATATTGTGAGGGGGAATTTACCCCATAGGTGAGTTAAATTGGTTATGTGATCCTATTTGTGGGGGCTACGTACGCAGGTGACGAGAGTCCATACGTAGCTACTATTATGCTATTGTTTGGGTAGTCTAGGACCCAAAAGGCATGTTATACTTGAATTACTGTGAACCCACTGATAATGTGAATTGTTTAAATCACCTTGAATTGGTAAAGGAATTTCAAAAGAGGTTTAATATTAAATTCTCCATGAAATGTTAAAAAGGAAAAATTTGTCTATTTGGTTGATTATCCCCGATAAGCTCTTGATTTCCTACTTGAGCATGTATTTTATGTGTGCTTGCATCGCATGGATGATTTGCGAGAAGGATATGTGTTTATTGATGGAACGGGCCGAACGACTCGGTGAAAATAGATACATCTATGATTCGTGCCGCTCGACCCTCGGCAGTGCACAATTTATATTCCTGTTGGAACGAGCCGTCGACCTCGGCATGAATTGCGCATGTTTATCTGTTACTTGAAAATGGTAACTGTGTAATTGGCCCTACGTGGCTTGATATAAACCGATAAGATAATAAAGAATGGACTTTAGAAGCCCTTGACTTATTGTTGAAGGTTTTTACCTATTTTCTGGCTTCACAATCAGAACTTTTATACAAATTCATGATTATTCTCGCACTTATAGAATATTGATAATGGACCTCTAGTGAGTGTAGAAGTCGGCCATCTCGCCTCTACCCCTTAGGGATTAGGCGGGATACTCGCTGAGTACACGTTGATTACGTACTCATACTACACTTCTGTGCATTTTTGTTGCATAGGTACGTGACACTTTAGCGACCTACTGGCGTAGCAGCACAGATAACTCTGGGATTAGGTGAGCTATAATTTGTGAGGCGACTCGCAGCTAGTGTAGTTCCTCTCTGTACTTTAATTATTTATTCCCTGTCCACTGTATTTCGGACAGAGGTTGTACTTTATTTCATTTGTCAGTAGTCGCTCATACACTTGTGACACCGGGTTCAGGGATGGTTTTTCGAAAGATTTGATTTAATTGTTATTGTTGATTTGAATTGAAGCAAAAACCTCTTATTTATGAAAAATGGAAGGAAATTTCTGGAATTTGTTGTATTTTAAAAGAGAATTTTAAATCGGTAATTTAATTGGCTTGCCTGACAGCGGTGTCCGGCGCCATCACGACCCTTAGTGGATTTTGGGTCGCGAC